>PIJE02000677.1:53737-66237 GCA_002895965.2 Coryphaenoides rupestris | reverse complement strand
AACCACCTATTGTATTGTGAAGCACGTAAGTGGTCCGGGGCGGTCGGAAAGGCGAACCCGAGAATACATCCGACGTATGCAATGGTGGCTTTGGTACGCCCCGTTAAAATGTTTGGTTTATGGGACTCATCTATGAATTGATTGACACAAGCTATGCTGAAGGTCTCAAAAGGTAATTGCCGTGGTTGAGAAGGCAAATTCTTAGGATAGTTAGGATAGAAATGTCGTTGAGTGACAACAGAAGCCTGTTCCCGACGGTAAACTGGTTCCTGCTCGGGTGCTAGTAGTTCTTGATCCCTTCAGTGGTTGAGCACTGATGACAAACGAGGATCGTATATCAAACATTACCTACTAAGATACGAGTACAAAACAATTCTTCTTATCTTATCTTAATTTGCCAGCAAAAGTCAAAAGTAGCAGGCAGACCTGTGTGCAGCATGGAGTAAAGTTAAACATTGCATACAGTATATACTGCCCACATTTGCATTTATGCTACCCACATTGACATGATACAAAGCCAGCTTAGTTCCCCTTTCAGCTGTGGGAATGTATATCTGTCTCCTGACCCTTGATGTTGTAAAAGGTGTATCGCTATTAAGTTGGTGACCATTTTAAGAGCGCTTATGTTTTTAGTAGTTTCCTTACCCAGATCTGCAGCTTTATCCTCTTGTCATTCCTGTAGATGGTCTTCACCTTGAAGTCGATGCCCACCGTGCTGACGAAGGCCGGTGTGAAGGAGTCGTCGGCGTAGCGGAACAGGAAGGAGGTCTTCCCAACGCTGCTGTTGCCGATGATCAGGATCTTGAACATGTAGTCAAAGTTCTGATCCGAAGTCTCCTTCTGTCCATAGCTGGCATTTGCTGACGCCATCTATGGGGCAGGGTGTGAAAGGCAAATAAATACATAAACCAAACCATGAAGTAGCTTGATAACTTATTAATCCCGAAGGAAATTCTTGTGCCAGAGGTTGCTCAAAAATAACAACATAAGAATAAAAACAATAGAATAACAAATGTAAAGTGTATCTGTCTAATAGAATAACAATAAATCTAAGAAACATTTACTAAAAAAAAATATGTTTTCTGCAGTTTGCAGAAATATTGGGTGTGGATTTAAAGCACCACCCTATTTCACAATCTAGAAAACACACACAGCAGCCTTCCCCACCTTTCCCTGTACCATAGAGGTACATCATAACACGATAATAACATATTATAAAGACTATGTCGCTTTCAAATCAGTGTGGATCTAAAGCCTTAACTCATTGAGCATGCAAGGCGTTATGTGTGCCTCAATACAACCCCAATCATAGGGTTGTAATCAACGCTCTTGGGTGTGGGTTTGGTTACACATCTACAGTCCTTTCCACCCATAGACAGCTCTACAACACAATACAACAGGATAAGAAGGCGGAAGAACCAGGGCTTAGCAGCAGCTCAACTGTCTATCTCATTTAGGTGGCTGGGAGGTGGAGTAGGCCAGGCCACTGCAAAGCGCCTTGCCGGCCAATTATGAATGAACATATGGTGGTGGTGGTGGCTGCTGAGACTGGATCTGGTAGCCCTCTCTCTCTCTCTCTCTCTGTCCTTTCTGCCTGTGGCCATCAAACTCTATAACTCCTCCCCCTTCTGCGAGAAGGACAGTTGAAATAGAAGACACTGAACACTGTGCAATATTACCTTTCAACATCATGTGCATTTTTCTCAATGTGCAATATTACCCTCGTGTGCAATACTCTCAAACATCATGTGCTATATTATTATTAATATCATGTTTCCTCTAAATATGACCTTGCAATATTACCTCTCATCTCATCATCATGTGCAATATTCTTAATGTCATTATGTGCAATACTTCTTCTCAATATTATCCTTGTAATATCACCATGCTACATTACCTTTCATCAGTATGTGCAATATTCTTAATATTCTTTACATCATGTGCAATACTTCCTCTTACCATTATTATTATTATGACCCTTTTATTATTGCCAAATAGTTTTTGCTGACTGAATCTCTTATCTCACCGATATTGTTATACTTCCCCCAAGACTTACTGTAAATGTGTAAATGTGTTATGTTATTTTTTATTACTCTATTGTTGTATTATATTGCTATGCAACCTGGCACAATAATCTCCTTGGGGGTCAATAAAGTTCCATCTTATCTCTCTCTGTGCAACCACTGTCCACTATAGACTGCTCTCTCTTATAGTTCTATTAGCTCTCCTTCCTCAGCCTCTAATCCCAATGTTATTAAAGCGCCCAGCTAGCTAGCTGACAGCACTAGCCTGCATATTGTAGCCTGGCGTAGCGTAGCATGGGGGATGAGTGCAGTGTACAATATATATATAATATATATATATATATACATATATATATACACGGTACTAAATAAATATCACTATTTATTTATTATCTACCATCAAAAATACACACACCACACACACCACACACACACAGAGACACACACACACACACACACACACACACACACTGCTACCCCCTAGGTTAGCATAGCATAGCGTAGCATATCATATCATAGCATAGCATATCATAGAATATCATAGAATATCATAGCGTAGCCTAGCATAGCCTAGCCTAGCAGCTAGCATAGCATCGCATCGCAGTCATTCATACGAGGGGGCGCGCTAGCATCCCACCATCTATGTCAAATGAAGGTTACTGTTGGTATTTTTTTGTGTATCGTTTTTTTTTTTGGTAAACAACACAAACAAACAGTGGACGTTGTTGTTGTTGTCGTTGTCGTTGCTGTTGTTGCTATTTGTGTCGTCGTGAGTGTGAATGAAGCCGAGGCTTACCGTGGATCGTGTTGTGAGATGATCCTGTGATGCAGTGACAGCGACGCACCTGCAGCAGCAGCACTGTGTGTGTATGTGTATGTGTGTGTGTGAGAGAGAGGGCGGGTCCAACCCTGAGACTTTAGATTTATTAGGGCACTCTGGCAAATTAATCAAATTAATTAACTAATTAAAGTCGTAATCTCAAGGATTCTCCTGTAAATAACTGTCTATAAATTCACTATCTATGCCGAACGAGGTAACGCAATGTATACGTGGTCACGTATAGATTTACATGTTTACATATCTATATACTTCCATATCTATATATTTTTCAACGTAAAAGTGTGGATGTTTCTGTGCTGTGTGGGATGTTTGAGCTGTACATCCACTCATATTTGATTGTGAAGTATGTGAAATGTATGCATGTATTTGTATTTGTTGCAAAAGGAAAAGTCCCTGTACTGTGGTCATTGTTATTTTGTCGTGAGTATGGCACAGCACAACATAAGAATATTTTTTTTCCTTTATTAGCAGGGTGGATACTCAGGCATATATATATACAAGTACAGTCAAAGAGATAACTAACACACTCTAGAAATACAGCAGTGTCTTGATTGTCTGATGGCTGCAGATTCATTTAACTGTTGGCCGTTGAAGGAATAAAAACCTTAGAAAAGAAAAACAAAGAGAAGAGAATCACTGATCAGCCCGTTCAACCTGTTCTAAGCTTTACTTCACCTAACAGATCACGGATGATCTCTTTTACTGTGAGAATCGACACGTCTGACCAGATCTGGTGATACAGGGAAATAAAAGGCCAAACTGACAGAGAAGCCAGAGTAGTATTTTGTGAGTGAGTGATGGAAGAAAAGAAAAAACATACTAGTTTTTCCATGTACGTATGTAACTTGTCCAAATAAATAAAACCAAGAAATAAAGTAGTCGTTGAAATCTGTCCTGTTTTTCTTTCCTTCTTCCTCTGGGTTAGCTTAAGAGGCATAGGCTTTGGACTGAGACACAACTACACAACACTTTGTACTTCATCGTCTCCGACGGATAAAATATACACATAAATTATAAATTACATGAACATAAAGCACCGCGGGGAGACCGTGTACAACATGAAACGCTTTACGTGAACAGGCAGATAGGTTTGAGAGAGAGGTTTGAGTTAACATTAGTGTTGCTGGACGAGAGAGGCTGGTGGTGCTGCTATAGAAGGCATCGTTGAGTGTGTCTCCGTTTGGTTTCTATCTTAAGAGCTACAGAGTGGAGGGCACAGGTCAGGCCAGTATATGGAAATGTGTAACAATTCGCCAAAGTATATATATACTTTGTATATATATATCTTTTTTTGTCAGTCCTCCAAAAAACTCTTCATGGTCTTTGGATCCTGCAGCCATTGCCATGCATTATACCAAAAAATATCGAGATTTTTTTGCACAGTTGTTTCGAGAAAAACAAGGAAGAAACAAAAACAAAAAAACGTTGGGAGCTGGAGTTGTCCCACCCATGAAGCCGCCATAGCATTAAAGCTATGCACAAAGGAAATAATAATAATAATAATAATAATCATAATCATAATCATAAAACAAAAATAAAACCTGAATACTGTGAAGCAGTCACATTACACAACGTTCAGATGTACTGGAAGTGCAGAACTGTAAAAAGTACCATACAAAGTGCTTTGGTTTTTTTCTTAGCAAATACATTGAAATTAAGTCACTCACTCGCACACACACTCAACTCAGGCAATCGCCGACCTTTTTAAGACCATTTTAGTTTTCAGTTATTGTCTGGACAACGGAGTTTGAAAGAGGAGGGGGAGGGGGGGGGGTGAAAAAAAAGAACAAAAAGAATCTATGGGGCACATTGGCACACAGAGAGCTACAATCAACCAACTTCATCAAGCCATGAAAGTAGCCAGTGGCACAATGGAAATTACAGTACGGTTTGGTGTTGTGCTTGCTTGACACTTTGGCTATGTCCCGGTAGATATCAAAATATTATTGACCAATTGAAAAAGACCCAAACTATTCCCCATCACCTTCTAAGATTTACAGTTTGAAGAATCCAAACCTGTTGCAAATTGAGGCTCTCGGTCCATGTATCACACACACCGAGCATATTCTTGTGACTACTCCAATCATGAAGAACCAATCATTTACAATTGTGTGTATTGATGACAGTTGTACCTGAGTAAAAAGGATGACATTTCTGATAGAACTGTGACACAGTAAGTTCTGGATTTAAATAATTACCCTGCAATGTTCGCAGTAGTACTAAAGCACTTCTTGTAGTCTTAAGAAAACCTTTAATTAAATAATTTGTCTGTCAGCCAATGACAAATAATGAGGAAAGTTATACGTCCAACGTATGGGGACACAAAGGTGGCTCGGTTAAAGTGCTAAAACTGAAGAGAGACAGAGAGAAGAGACAAGAGTAAGGTGGCAAATATAAGGGCCATATGTTATCCGAGCTCTGAAACCCTCATTAAAAAAAAGACATTTACATTATAATTTTAAAACGGGTACATTGGGAAGCCCTACAGCAAAACGTCATGTTTTGGATGCATTCGTTTTTTACACAAAAAGAAAATATATAAAGAGAAACGTGTCTCTACCGCCGCCTCCTGAAATGCAGTTCCACCTCTCGACCCCTAGGAGGCACCAAACGAGCACGGGACGCAGCTCTGGATGCAAGTGCAGCCTGACCAGTACATCAGGTGTCACTGTGGAAGCCAAGGTCAGGTTTAAACAAGTGAGAAAAAGAAAAAGAAAATCTATAAGCACACACCAAAAAAAATAACAAAAATAATAATAATATGTATTGCCAGCAATCAAATTGCAGTCCACTTCAAACTGACCTCTTCTTCAAACAGGATTTAGGCTTTTATATTTCCCCATTTGGGGGAAATTCTAAGTGAACTAAGCATACCATGGTAATGATAGGGTCACCTCAACATGTCTGCTACATGAGAACAATCTCCCAAGAGATTTGTTTCACCATTGCACATTCTCCTTTGACTTATGCCAAAAAAAACGGTTGTTTGCTGTTCTCTGTAACTGTCTCTGGTCCTAAATAAAAGATACAATTGTTAACACAATAAAAACGGATGACAATTCAAGCGGCATAGTCCCCATGTATATTGCACAGTTTGGCACAGTTTCTTATTTTTGTTGTGGCTTCCTCGTCTTCACGTCCTCTCCTCACATGCTCTCGCCGTAAAAAAGTCACAAATAGTCCAAACGGAGGAAGACAATTCATTTGTTGTAGTTAGTAGACCTTGAGTTGAAGGGGAACAAAAACAAAAAAAGGTTTTTGTTGTTGTTCACTTCGGAACGTCTTTGAAGCACAAATACCGTACCCACACCGAACTGACGCAAAGCACTTCAACAAAAGACCCGAAACACTGCTTCCTGTTAACCTCCCCTGGAAGTGGTTTGGGGGAGAGGGGGGGGGGGAGCGGTGAACTCCTGTGTGTCTCTCTCTCTCTCTCTCTCTCTCTCTCGCTCTCCAGTGCAAGTGACCACTTGTGTACGACTAAGAACTCAGAACGACCTGAACTACCACCGAACAACGTCTCTCTCTCTGAGCATTTGCAGTCCGCCCCCTGTCTGTCTCACGATCGTCCCGGTGAACCCCCCCCCCCCCCCCCCCGCCCCCCCCCCGCACCCAACACAACCAGGTATGGGTTTGAGGCGAGTGTGTGTGCGTATGTGTGTGTGTGCGTGGGGGTCGGGACAGGAGGGACGGCAGTTCTCTCCCTCTCTCCCTCGATGGGCCATCGAGGGAGAGAAGTAGGGAGGAGGAACGAGGCACTGAAAAAAGCAAAAACTAAAACAAACAAACGAAAAAATGTAGGAAATCAAACGGGGCCACGCGGATGGGTGCTAGGAGCCCAGCCTGAAGCGCGGCGCGTCGGAGCCCGCCTCCCACGCGGCCACGATCCCCTCCTCCGCCGGCGCCCGCTCGGCGTCCGAGGCCAACGTCCTGCGGGGGAGCTGGGGCCCGGCGACGGGGGGAGGCGCCGCCGCCGCAGACGACGACTCAGTCCTGGTGGTAGTAGTGGTGGTGGAGCCCGCCGGCGCTCCGCCCCTTCCCCTTCCTCTGCACCCCTCCTCCACGTCCCCCTCCTCCCCCTCCCCGCTCTCCCCCGGGGGGGTCTCGGCGTCGGACTCCCCCTCCTCCTCCTCCAGGGTCAGCTCGAACTGGAACTTGTCCGCGGATGTGGAGCCACCGCCGCCGTTACCCCCGCCGCTGCCTCCACCTCCGCTCCCAGGGAGGGCGGAGGAGGAGGAGGAGGAGGAGGTGGCGGGGAGGCCGATGGTCTCCAGCTCCTGCCTCTCGGGGCTGGGCAAGGGGCTGTGGGAGATCATGCTCTGGTACCACTCCCGGTTGTCCTCCAGCGTGTCCAGGATGTCCTGGGCGTCCGGGTGCACCAGGTCCGCCCACGTCTCCCACAGCGGGTGGACGATGTAGTCGATGAAGCCCACCTGAGGAGGGGAGGAGAGAAGCGTGACTGACCCCTGATGACATATTCATATTTAAAATTTTATTAAAAAGTGTTTTGACAGACAAAGCAAAAACAGGTTACTCAGAAGACAACATAACAACAGAAAGCAAAACAGAAAGGCCAAACAAAAGCAAGACAAGATCATGGTAAAGTTAAGATAAAGTTGGAACAAGAAGACAATAAACAATAAAAAAATTTAATTTTAAAAATGTAAATTAATAAAAGAACAAAAGCAATATATGTATGCAATGCAAATTACATTCTCCTTTTTTGCATGCATCTGTCATTAATTTGCATCATTTTGTGTGCATAGCTACACACCATCTGTGCAGTGCTGCTTATACACAAGCTTGTGCACAGACGTCGTGGTTTTAATTACAATCCACACGAATACGCCCTCACTCACTTTCAGCTGGAAGTTTATGAGAGAGAGACACAGAGAGAGAGTGAGAGAGAGAGAGAGAGAGAGAGAGAGAGAGAGAGAGAGAGAGAGAGAGAGAGAGAGAGGGGGGGGGGGGGGGGGGAGGCCTACCTGGTTCTTCTCGATGGAGGCGTTGTGTTTGTCGCACATGGGGCTGATCTCCATGCCCTTGTCCCTCTCCCGGTCGCCCTGCGTGAAGAACTCCACCATGATGCGGTCGGTCCACTGGCGGTACAGCTCCAGGGGCTTGGTGGGGTTGCTCAGGTCTGCGCAGTGCACCATGTTCTGCAGCACCTGGGAGCAGGACCGGCCAGCCAACAGCAAATGGGTTTCACTTTCACTTTCAAAGTCATCTTCAATTTCAATAAAAACGTAACAGTAAAGAAACCCAATGCAGACCCTCCTCCATGCTGTTTTTTTTAATTTTTTTCCTTGTTTGTAAAAACTAAGGCAATAAAGCTGATTCTGAATATTAATATTGTTCATGAATATTGCAATGTCGATATGAATTTCGATTTTCTTAAACATACTGTATGTAAAAACACAGTTATGGAGAAGCGCGCCAAACTAGATTCATAACACAGCAAAACATATCAGTATTCTCACAACACAACATTCTCACTAACTACTCTCTCTGAAGGTGAGCCTGAGGGTTGCAGGTGGTGGGGGGGGGGGGGGGGGGGTGGATCCAGGTGTGTTCTCACCTGTATGCGGTCTGAGTAGTTGTCCAACAGGAGCACCCCCAGACTGGTCACCTTCTTGGTTTCCACCATGGTCTTGAGGTCGGCCAGGAGATTCATGTGTTTGGACATGTCTGTGGCGAGGACCTGCGGGTACAGCCGGGCAAAGAGAGTGGACAGTATCAGTAGAGACCACACTGGAGCAGTAGACTACAGTAGAGTAGAGGGGAGCATAGCGGACTAGAATAGATAACAATAGACTAGAATATAGACTAGAGAATGGACCAAAAAAACGACAAAAATTCATTAGATTAAACAAAAAAAAAAGAATAAAACAGACTAGAACAGATTAGAATAGACAGAAATAGACTAGAATAAAATAGACTAGAACGGATTAGATTAGACAAAGCTAGACTAGAAGAGAGAAAAATAGACCAGAATAAAACACACTAAAGCCGATTAGAAAAGACAAAAAGAATCGACTACAATAGACAAAAATAGACCAGAATAAAAAAAAAAAGAACAGACAAGAATAGACTAAAAACAGGCAAAAATAGATGAGAATAACTGCATGTTAATGGCTGCCAAAGCAGAACGGAACACGCTGAGTCTCACAGCACTTCACACCACTTCTGTCTATCCTGCCAAAACCGACAAAAGCCTACTTCCCCCACCGCTGTGTGGGTGTGAAGGTCCTTCCTCACCATGTCGATGACCATCTTGCGCAGCGACTGCCGTTGTTTCTTGCTGAGGTTCTGGAAGATGTCACAGTTCTCCTCCTGCAGCAGCTTGAAGCCCACGGCCAGGTGGTGGTTCTCCAGCACCGACGAGTCGTTGTACATCAGGGCCAGCTCAGAGTCTGACGGGGGACAGACGGACAGCTCAGAGACTACCACAGAGTACTGACGTCAAATGCACAGTACATGGTGGTGGTGGTGGTGGTGGTGGTGGTGGTGGTGGCAGGCCAGGCCCACGGTGACCCTGCAAGCACTCATGCGAACGGAGTCACATGAGTCACACAGCCGGTAACACACACGCGTGTAGCCAGAGACACAATCACGCACACGCGCACACACAGGCGGTAGTTACACACGCATGCACACACAGCAACACACACATACTGTACACACACATGGAAAGAAGACTAGAAGAATATGTGATTTATTATAACCTAGGTCTGTGCCTAATTATTGTATTCTTTATTTATGTTCACATGCAAATGCCTCTTTATTTTTGCCAAATTGGAATATTACATTGGAATATTACATTGGAATATTTCAGCTGGTCTGTGTTTTCTCTTCAATAATGTTTAACGTAATGTAAAGACTATTATGCTATCGAGTCAAACACTGACTGTGCCTTTTGTGGTTCATTAATTCACATGCATTAAGACTACCGAGTCCATAATAGGTTGCACTCACATGCATGCTGAAAACGTTGCCATCAAATTGGCAAATACATTCTCAGATTAAATAACAGCGCACACACACACACACACACGCTCAAGTAAACACATTAGTAGCATTCACACACACACACACACACACACACACACACACACACACACACACACACACACACACACACACACACACACACACACACACACCCCTTTGCCTCTCTATGCAAACTCACTGGTGTTGATGAGAAACTGATTGGAGACTCCAGGGTGATCCACGTCATGGATGGCGCTCGCAAACAAAGCAGCCAGGATTTCCAGATCAGTAAACACTGCCTTGGAACACACACACACACACACACACACACACACAGGGGCACAAGGACAGTTAGCATGTGTTTGCATGTGGCTAGATTAGCTGTTATGCACACATAGATATCATAATGTATCCTCATCCTGGACAAACATTTTGAATAACACCACACCTGCTAATGAACGCAAGTTCAAACTATTGGCGGCTGTCTCGTTGGCAAAAGCAGCCCTATAGTGCAGGCTATTTATGTATTTATTGTTTAGGCTGTACTTTAAACACATAAGGACCCCCATATTTGACTCCATTCGTGACATCAAAAGTGGGAGTGTCCACCCAGATTTTATGGCTGGATGCTATAGACCAACCTACAGTACCAGCCTAACCAAGGGACTGTACCAGCCGGTAGGTTGTCCATCATACATCTGGGCCCTTTAAATGGTCCCTGATGTATGATGGATAGATGGGCCTACCTACCAGTTGGTACAGTCCACAGGGGGAGGCTGGGAGACTGATCTAGTCCGTCATACAGCTGGATGGACAGTGACACTCCCACTTGCGATGCCACTACAGGGTGGTCACATGGCAAATTTTGAAACAGCTTGTGGTTCTGGAGGGATGGATGGAAGGAAGGATAGAGGAGGAATGGTTGGAGGTGGAGTGATGGAGGCGTGATGACGAAGGAGGGATGGCGCCGTGGGTGAGACGGAGGGGTGGGCGGGTGGACCGGAGGCCTGGTCCCGATCCCTACCAGGGCAGGCGTGGAGAGCAGCACATGGGTGGACTGCACCACGTCGGCGGCGTGGATGTTGTTGTGGTACGCCACGTCGGCGTGGTAGTGGTCCTCCAGGGTCACCATGAAGGTGATGAACGCGTCCGCTGGGATCTTGAAGACTTTGAATGCAGGTCCCGCTCCTGGGGGGAGGAGGAGGAGAACACGGGGCGGAGGAGGACAATAGGAGGAGGCGGGGGAGAGGAAAGAGGAGGAGAGGGAGGAGGAGGCGGGGGAGGAGGAGGAGGCAGGGGGGAGGAGGGGAAGGAGGAGGAGGACGTGGAGGAGGAGGATGAGGAGGTGGAGGAGGAGAAGTCGCAGGGGAGGAGGAGGAAAAAACTTGAGGCAGTTAGAATCAATTATCAATGAATTAATCATTTTTAAAAAGTACAGTAGGCAACAGTGTAAGACATTTAGCATATTATTACATTTACTAATATATGATATAAGACTATAACTGGGGTTAATATCATGTTTATACATCATGTTTCTGATTCTGGAAAGGACTTTCTAATTCTGCTCCATGTTCAATAACAACACTGTTATATACTTTAATAAAACATGATATATACTTGAATGCGTGCTCTTGAATATCATACATGTATATGTTATGATGGCGTGCATATAAACAGACTCTAACCCACCTGGAAGATGGAGTACATGGTGACAGTCAGAGGGCGGTTCCCCGAGTACTGAGACACCTTAAAGACGTCCAGACCCCAGCGGTTCACATCCGCCAGCTCCTACAACCAGAGAGCAGCGTGGCTTTTAGTGGTGATGGTTAAGACACACACACACACACACACACACACGTCACACCCACACACACAACAACAGGACACAAAGAAGCCGGTAGCCAGGTACCTTGTCCAGGAGGACTTCCTGGACGCCGCTGACCCCGAAGCGGGGGATGGTGGTGGCGGCGACGGCGGGGCTGTGGGTGGGCTTCTTCACCCCGCTGATCTGGGACATTGGCCTCTTCTTCTTGTCCCCTTTCTCCTTGCTGGGCGGAGACATGATGTCCATGTCATGCTGCTTCTCTGTGGCGCGGGGAGAAAGGGAGACGGCCGATTGGTCGGTTTGTAGTCGGTCGGTCGGTGACATCACACCCGCCCTGTTTTGTCTCATGACATGACCCTCGTGTACGACACGGCTCGACGCTCATCTCCATGTATCAACAAACCCAAAAGGTCTCACTTGTGTTTGTGTGTGTGTGTGTGTGTGCGGCGGCGGTGACAGCGGGCTGATGTGTGTGTGTGTGTGTACAGTATGTGTGTGTGTGTGTGTGTGTGTGTGTGTGTGTGTGTGTGTTTGCGTGCGATCAAACCACTGCGGGGAAACTTCAAACGCGGCCTCATGGCTTTTGTCTGTCACTTCAAAATACTTTTGAAGTGAGGCTGAATGCGTGTGAACGGTCGTGTGAATTAACCGCTATATGCTACGTTTACTACTTTGTAATTTTTTGCGCTTATCCAGGACTGAACGATAAATGTACATTTACATCAGAATCAGAAACAGCTTTATTGTCCTTAAGTTTTGACAAACAAGGCATGTGCTTTTTGCGAAATTGGTGCACAACATTGACCATTAAACAGACAGT
>PIJE02000677.1:41237-48737 GCA_002895965.2 Coryphaenoides rupestris | reverse complement strand
GTAGTAGTAGTAGTAGTAGTCGTAACAAATAGTACAATAAATACTATTATTATCGCGGTGTACGTGGTTTCGAACACACTCGTCTGACGGTGTCGAGCTGCATATTCATTGCGAGCTAACGAGTACTAGTACGAGTACATACAAGGTAGTACTACTAGTAGCAGTATCACGGTAGTGTACCTTGTTGGAGGCCATTTCACTGACAGAGTGCCTGGTCTTCAGGGTCTCCAGCTGCTCCAGACACCAGTCCAGCTCATCCAGGGTCTCGATGGCCAGCTGCTGGTGGGGCTCCTCTGTCGCCCGCCGCCGCCGCCAAACACACACACACACACACACACACACACACACACACACACACACACACACACATCACAAATCATCACCTTGTGGGGACCAACGTGGCTCCCGTCAAGCAGGTAAACCAAGAACCGTGTTTCATTTTCGGAGAAGCAGCAGAGAATGTTCCACCGGCCAGGCTGGTCTTGCACATAGATGGAGGGTTACTTCCTGATGACCGTGTTCTGGTTGACACACACACACACACACAATGGATCAATGAACAATGCTCATAGTATTTTTTGCATTGTCACTTTCCTTCAGTCCATATCCTGTATGCAAATAAAGTTCTTGAAACTTCTTTAATCTTCTTGATATTATAGTAGGACACTAATCACCGGGCAGGATAGTGTAGTGGTAGGTTTCGATGTTCCACTCCAAAATGTCCCAGGTTCGATCCCCATGACCCCCCATTCTACCTGTGCAACATGCCTTAACCCTTTTACAATATGTGTCTGTCCACATGTCTAAAAGTCAAGTAGGAAATAATAATAATAATAATAATAATATAAAAAAAATAGCCAGTCCTGTGTTCTCAACATACTTGCTGGCCGAGCGGTCCTGCTGGCCGGTGAGCACCGCAAAGTTGCCCCTCACCGTCCGGAGGCTGGCCAGGACCTAGCGGAGGTCCAGGGAGAACCAACCAACGTGGGTGAGAGGCAGGCGCATGTCATTAATGAATGCATTAGATTGATCACGTTGATATTCTAGTCTGGTGTCTCACCGAATATCCACTTATTTACATTTGCCTAACATGACAACATGACTTTCTGTGAGTCGATGAAGAAACTCTATGACACATTTTGCTTTGATAAGTTCTACCTTCAACCAAATTCTCTCGATCTCTCTCTCAACATGAAATGAATGTCACATGACTTACCTGTGCAAACGGTGTCACAATCATGTCTTCTGTATGTCTGAAAAACAGTAAAGTATACATAACCTAAATAAAATAAGGGTGTGACAGACATTGACGGGAGGATAACTTAATACATTTCAATATTTCATAACGTTAATAATTAATTAATAATACATTTTATAACAGTTTCATCCATCATCCGTTTTCTTTTACGGGCAAAATCACAAGGGAGGGGAAAAAGCATAACAGAAGACAAAAGCTGGTCGCGGTTAACGACATTTAACCAGAGTCCAGGAAACATGTGCGCTCACAAAATAACATAAAATAATACAGATGTTGACTTTAGTTAGGTTAGCCATCGGAGGGGGAGGAGTCTTCATAGTGAGCGGGGTTGTGAACACAGCTGGGTGGGGGGGGGGGAGGGGAGGGGGGGGGGCGGGGGATAGCTCATGCATTGTACAGACACACACACACAACCACACACACACACAACCACACACACACACACAACCACACACACACACACCCACACAACCACACACACACACAACCACACACAACCACACATGCACACATGCACACACAAGATAGGCCTGGACAGGGGAACTGAGACATGGGTAGAAGGTGAGCAAGAGGAGGGGAGGGGAGGAGGAGGAGGAGGACGAGGAGGAGGAGGCGTAGGCCGGTACTCTATGCTGCATGTTGGCTTTATAACAATCTAACAATTATTACAACAACAGATAAATGAAATACAAATTAATTAATACATAATGAATTGATTAATGAATGAAAAGAAAGGAGTTAATGTTTTAGTCACGTTGTTGCCAGGACGGAGTGGGGGGGTGGGGGTGGTAATGAGGGTGGTGGGGTGATGGACCTGGTGGGGGTGGGGTGGGGTGGTGGGGTGATGGACCTGGTGGGGGTGGGGGTGGTGGGGGTGATGGGGCGGGGTTATAACTGTAAGTGAGGAGCACAGTAGGGTGGGGAACGGAAGGTGGAGTCAGTGGAGTTTAAAAGTACTTGGTAGTTTTAATAGTTCAGTGGTTTGTCTTGGGGGGCGCTGGGGGGGGGGGGGGGGGGGGGCATTTCTCCTCACCGAGTCGACAACCAGTTGACCTCCCAGTGCCTCAAGCTCTCGTCCCTTGAGCAGACAAGCAGACAGGTGGACAGAGAAGATGAGAAACACACCAGCGTGGCGATGTGGCCAGGTGGAGGATGGTGAATGGATGAATGGATGAATGGATGGATGGATGGATGAATGGATGAATGGATGAATGGATGAATGGATGGATGGATGAATGGATGAATGGATGAATGGATGGATTGATGGATGGATGGATGGGTGAATGGATGAATGGATGGGGGAGAGGGTGGGTGGGGGTGGGGGTGGAGGGTCGTAGATTCTGTCCAATCGATTCTCATGAACAAACAGTGGATTGTTTTATGGTGTTTTCTTGTTTACCCCCCAAAGGGGACATCAACAAAGTTTGACATCATTCAAATAGTTTGTTGACCTCGAGGCAAATCTAACCAAACCAATGACCCGATGTGTAACAGTGGAGTTGTACGATCCATTGTTGTCTATTCCTGTTTTCCTTTTTATTTGTTTTAATCTTGCTTTGTGAAGCACTTTAGGCTGCATGTTGTATGAAAGGTGCTGTATAAATAAAGTTCATTTGATTTGATTTGATTTATGTGATGATGATGATGATGAGCCCATCTCAAAAGAGTTAACATAATAATATTATTTGAAGAAAATCAACCTACATGTCTGTGGTTGGGTCTCGAGAATATAGGCTGCAAAGAAACCCCAGATAGTTTCTGTTCAAGTCACAGCAAAAAAAAACCCCACTGTGCTCATGTTTCCTTGTTCCTTCATTTCGTTCGTTTGTTCCTTCCCGCTAGCGGGCGGGTGTCATATTTAAGTGGGTCTCACCGCCCCGACCAAACAGCCCTCTGACAGGCTTCACTGTAAACCATCGCTGAGCCTCGACTCCAGCAACTAATCCCCCGGGATCTCGTGAGTTTGAAAAGAAACAGAAACGCGGATGATTCATCGTGTAGCGCTACTGCTAATGCTACCGCGAGCGCTACCGATCTCTACCGTCATCTGGGGACGTGGCGTCCACCACAACAACCTGGACAATGACAGTGACCGCTAAGTCTAAGTACGGCTTTATGACACCACAGAAGAAGTGGCATTAGCTCAGCGTCAACATTGGGGTGGGGGGGGTGGGGGTGGGTGGAGGAGAGGAGGAGGAGGAGGAGGACAGGGTGGTGCAGGGTGGGCACTTACAGGTCGCTGGCGGTGGACGAGTTCCGGGACGAGACCTTGGGCGACAGGTCAAAGTCTGAGTCGGAGCGGTAGAGGAAGGACTCTCGCCGCTGGCTGTGCGGGAAGTTGGCCTGGATGACCAGACCGGAGCCCGGGCTCGCGTGGGGGTCCAGGGGGCTGCGGCCCACCGAGAGCCCATTCTCCACATCAAAACTACACAGAGAGAGAGAGAGAGACAGACAGACAGACAGACAGACAGACAGACAGACAGACAGACAGGGGAGACAGACATTTGTTCAAGTTAGTCGTGTGTGTGACCAAGCACACCGTAATGCTGGTCCGGTATCAAACTGGTATCGTAGCAACGAACGCATTGGTTTTATTAACTATTAACCACTTTAGGTGACAGTGTTGGCATAGTACAGTACATTGCCATTCACTCAAAAAGCATTTACAATTCACCAAAGGTAATATCATATGTGCAATATTTCTCATGTGCAATACTACTTCTCACTACTGCTTCTCAATACCATTGCCAACTTGTTTTGCTGACTTGAATATCTTACCTATATTTTTATATTTCTCTTAAAATGTAATTTGTACATTTGTAATTTTGTTTTTTTATTTTTATTATTCTATTGATTATTTCTCTATCGTTCATTATTCTATCACTACGCAACCTCTGGCACAAGAACTTCCTTCGGGATTAATAAAGTTTATCCATCTCATCTTGGATAAAACACATCTAACACATCGTCATTCGATCAGATGCGATTATTTTAGATTCGGCAAATACCTGATGTGGTTATTCCGGCAGTTACTTTGCATGAAGAGCGAGAGGAGACAAGGCCTTTAGCGAGAGCGCAAAAACTCAACTGCACAAGCATTGGAGTGCAGACTCCAGCGACACACAACAGGAACAGAGAGTGAGAACTAAAAGCGTTTTTTTTTTTTATTTTTTTTTAAATATCACAAGCATCGACAAAGCAAACGTCATCTCGGTGCTGTGACAACTAAGACAGGAAGCCGAGAGAGAGACCAAAACCATTCTGGTCCAGTTTAGACCACAATGGGAGGTGAAAGAAAATGACTCATTTTGAGAACAGCGACACATTATGACAGTTCAATGTGATGACTGAGTGAAAAGAAGATAAGAGAGAGAAGAAAGACAAATATACACCAACAATGTTTGCTAAAAATAAGCATTTCATTCGGAGGGAGGTGACAGAACAGGATATCATTTCAATGCGGCCGTAAAATATAACGCAACGATAAAAAAAGGAGCAAGAAAAAAATGGATACACACCAACCGTCACGGCAAGTGTGAGAACCGTGGAAATAATGTGGCCGGCACACACACACACACACGCGCGCACGCCACACACGCACACACACACGCACACGAACGCACACACACACACACACACTGGTCCGACGGGTTCAACTTAACTCCTTCCAAAATTTAACTCATTTATTTAACGTATATTATTTTTTATATATATTTTTAAAAAAACAATGACGTCAAGGACTATGAAACACATGATTTTTCTTTCTATTTCACGAATAGACGGCCTGGTTCTGATTGTGGTTGTGACTCGTCACTGCAGCGCGGCCACAGAGTGAGCCTTCAGACCAGCAGCTGAGCGAGAAGAAACCATTTCAAGGGCTTTTATTCAAGACTCAACTCAGTGTTGCCAATACATAAAGCCACCTGTCACTCAAGCGGTTTCAGCGGGAGCTGTGCTCAAGTCAATGATGTTGTTGTTGCGTGTAGTCATGCTAAGTGTGTGTGTGTGTGTGTGTGTGTGTGTGTGTGTGTGCTTGTGTGTGTGTGTATGGATGTGTGTGTGCGTTTGTGTGTGCTTGTGTGCTTGTGTGTGTGTGTGTGTGTGTGTGCGTGTGTGTGTGTGTGTGTGTGTGTGTGTGTGTGTGTGTGTGTGTGTGTGTGTGTGTGTGTGTGTGTATTGTGTGTGTGCGTTTGTGTGTGTGTGAGAGAGAGAGAGAGAGAGAAAGAGAATGCATGTCCTTGTGTTTGTGTGTGCATGTGTGTGTGTGTGCGTGTGAGTTAACGCGCACCCATGCACGTCGAGCTGTGATTGGCCGGTATATATTTAGCATCAGAGTATTGACGCGGAGGGTAGCGTCAATACTAGGGTAGGGGGTGATCTATAAATAGCCCAGCGGCGCTCAGGTGAGCAGGAGTTTCCTCCTGATCGAACACCACCTGACTACAGAGCGAGGAGGAGACAGCCAACACAAGCCTTTCTTCCCCAGTCTCGGCACGCTCTCATCCTCATCTGCATCTTCCTCCCTCTCTCTCTCTCTCTCTCTCTCTCTCTCTCTCGCTCTCTCTCTCTCTCTCTCTCTCTCTCTCTCTCTCCGCCGACTTTTCGACGCAACACTCTGGGGAATAATATTAGCGCTGTGTGTGTATGCGGTGGAAACAGAAATAGATGGTGTGCAGGGTCGGGGTCGCAGTGCCTAGAGGATGCTGCACGACCCAGCCAAGAGGCACTGGCACTCGGAACTGCATTGGGTAACAGGGCCCTGCTAAAAGGACCAAGGCTTCTGCACAGGTAGACCTCTACACAGGTAGACCTCTGCACAGGTAGACTTCTGCACAGGTAGACTTCTGCACAGGTAGACTTCTGTACAGGTAGACTTCTACACAGGTAGACTTCTACACAGGTAGACTTCTGCACAGGTAGACTTCTGCACAGGTAGACTTCTACACAGGTAGACTTCTGCACAGGTAGACTTCTACACAGGTAGACTTCTACACAGGTAGACTTCTGCACAGGTAGACTTCTACACAGGTAGACTTCTACACAGGTAGACTTCTGCACAGGTAGACTTCTGTCACAGGTAGACTTCTGTACAGGTAGACTTCTACACAGGTAGACTTCTGCACAGGTAGACTTCTACACAGGTAGACTTCTGTACAGGTAGACTTCTACACAGGTAGACTTCTGCACAGGTAGACTTCTGCACAGGTAGACTTTTGTACAGGTAGACTTCTGCACAGGTAGACTTCTGCACAGGTAGACTTCTGCACAGGTAGACTTCTGTACAGGTAGACTTCTGTACAGGTAGACTTCTGCACAGGTAGACTTCTGCACAGGTAGACTTCTGCACAGGTAGACTTCTGCACAGGTAGACTTCTGTACAGGTAGACTTCTGCACAGGTAGACTTCTACACAGGTAGACTTATGTTGCATGCGTTCAGTTTTTGACCACCGCTATAGATCATATGCAACTGTGTACAACCATGAGTTATTTTCCCGCCAAAAGCATCCGTATCCAATCCCATCTCTCTCTCAAATGTTTTCCCATTCATTCCATACACCTTCTTATGCACAATATTATTCTAGCTTATCAATCACTATCAAAGCAGCATCACTACCAGCTGAGAGACTTATTTACACTTCCATACATCTTCCATGTGTACACACACATCCGACCCCCCACTTCAACATCCCCATTCATCCCTCATGTCGTTCTCTCAGCCTCCCCCCTCTCTCTCTCTCTCTCTCTCTCTCTCTCTCTCTCTTCTCTCTCTCTCTCTCTCTCTCTCTCTCTCTGGATGGTATGGCTGCGTGAGGATAGCAGTGTGTTACCGCCTCTTACATAACAGCAGCCGAGCACTGCCGTCATGTGACACATACACAAATACACACACTGTACCGCGTCACAGGAGAGGGGAGGGGGTGTGAGAGGAGGTCCAGAGAGGGGGAGAGAGAGGGAGAGAGAGAGAGAGAGAGAGAGAGAGAGAGAGAGAGTAAGAGCCAAGGAGAGAGAGAAGACTTGGGTTTCTCTCTCTCCCTCTCTCTCTCTCTCTCTCTCTCTCTCCCTCCCTCTCTCCCTCCCTCTCTCTCTCTCCCTCTCTCTCTCTCTCTCCCTCTACCTCTCTTCCTCTCTCTTCCTCTCTCTCCCCCTCTCTTTCTCTCTTCCTCCCTCCCTCCCTCTCTTTTCATCTGTCCATCCATCCCTCCATCCCTCCATCCATCACTCCACCTTATCCTCCCCAATG
>PIJE02000677.1:26237-33737 GCA_002895965.2 Coryphaenoides rupestris | reverse complement strand
GAGGGGGGTGAGGCTGGAGGGGGTGAGGCAGGAGGGGGGTGAGGCTGGAGGGGGGTGAGGCTGGAGGGGGTGAGGCTGGAGGGGGGTGAGGCAGGAGGGGGGTGAGGCTGCGCTGCACACCTGTGGTGCGCTTTGGGGAATCAAGGCCCACAGGATGAACCAGTCATTCACCACACAGCCTGAGGAGAGGCAGGACCTGTCAGCAGGTAACACCTGATCTGCCATGAGAAACCCAACGTGACATTAAAACTGGATTCCTACACAAGAAACCTGGTGTCCCTGAGGTTCTTCGAAGTGTCGCCATTGTTGACTTAGTTCCCACAAAATGCCGAAAGTCCCCAGAGGAAAACAAAAAAAAAACAAGGTCATATATAAGCCCACGATTTCTCCTTGTCTCATTTTACGACAGTACACGTGATATTTTTAATGATCGCAAGAATATTTTATTCCGTGAGTCCTACTCCATTGAATGAATTCATCCAAAAACTGTTTTTGTTCGTCTTAATCAAGTCCTACAGCGATGAGACGGCCTAACCTGTTCCCGAGACGATCCTCCGTGCTTCTTAAGTCGTGTTTACGCGCTGGCTTAGCGAACGTATGGCATGAACACGGCGAGAGCCACGTGAAGCCGCAGGGTGCGCATACCAGCGTGTAGGAGAATGTGCTGAGAAGAATACACAGCCTACAGCAAAACCACCTGGAAGAGAACTTGCTCTCCCAGTCTGGAGGACCGGCGGTGGTCATAACAATATTATTTATATCAATCGCTTTATCCAAAGAGCTTTTACAGTATTGCCTCACGTTCACCCATTCATACACCGACGGCGGTGCCAACCATGCAAGGTAACAACCAACACGTCAGGAGCAGGTAGGGTTAGGTGGTGTCTTGCTCAGGGACACCTCCACACTTAGCTAGGAGGAGCAGGTAGGGTTAGGTGGTGTCTTGCTCAGGGACACCTCCACACTTAGCTAGGAGGAGCAGGTAGGGTTAGGTGGTGTCTTGCTCAGGGACACCTCCACACTTAGCTAGGAGGAGCAGGTAGGGTTAGGTGGTGTCTTGCTCAGGGACACCTCCACACTTAACTAGGAGGAGCAGGTAGGGTTAGGTGGTGTCTTGCTCAGGGACACCTCCACACTTAGCTAGGAGGAGCAGGTAGGGTTAGGTGGTGTCTTGCTCAGGGACACCTCCACACTTAGCTAGGAGGAGCAGGTAGGGTTAGGTGGTGTCTTGCTCAGGGACACCTCCACACTTAGCTAGGAGGAGCAGGTAGGGTTAGGTGGTGTCTTGCTCAGGGACACCTCCACACTTAGCTAGGAGGAGCAGGTAGGGTTAGGTGGTGTCTTGCTCAGGGACACCTCCACACTTAGCTAGGAGGAGCAGGTAGGGTTAGGTGGTGTCTTGCTCAGGGACACCTCCACACTTAGCTAGGAGGAGCAGGTAGGGTTAGGTGGTGTCTTGCTCAGGGACACCTCCACACTTAGCTAGGAGGAGCAGGTAGGGTTAGGTGGTATAACGTGAGGTTTCATGCTCCATACGTGAGGAGGGACGAGGAGGATTTGACCGTAGAGCAGGATCTAATACAGAGGGGGGATTCTGGAGCAGCTGTCTCTCAATGCGGCCGTTCTGTTTCACTGTTGAGCAGATTGAAAAGACACGGGGGAAATATAAGACTTCTACTAGAGGATGGATTGATGGGTTGAACACATGAGGCGTGTGTTGAAGGGTGCATTTGTGTGCACATGTGTGTGTGTGTGTGTGTGTGTGTGTGTGTGTGTGTGTGTGATTACACTCGGGTAAACCAACAAAAATGCACATGCAACTTGTGGACCCTTGCATACACACAATAGACACTACACATACGTATGCACGCACGCACACACACACACACACACACACACACACACACACACACACACACACACACACACACACACACACACACACACACAGAGGCCTCCCCTCTGTCTGTGTGTTATCCTCCAGGATCATATAGAACTACAATGAAAACAGAGGGGCTGGAGGAGAAGAGCAGGAGGTATCGGGGTTGAGGAGGTGAGGAGAGAGGAGGTGAGGAGGTGAGGAGAGAGGAGGTGAAGGGAGCCACAGCAACACGAAGGGAGTACAACTACAGAAAAATGGCCGAGCGACGGTTACAGAACTGACAGAACGCAGCGAAACACAAACACACAAACCTATGTTGTTGTGTTTTAAAGAAATAAACTGTAAAAGTACAAATGAAAATGCAAAGAATCGTATCATGAAGACAGTGTTTGTGAAAGTATGGTTTTGAAAGACCCATCAGCACTATATGACTTCACATCTTCCAAACAATACATTCACAAACACCACGTTCATTTTTGCTTTTAAATTTGTTAATTTTTCCAATTGTCAATGAACTTTTGCACCTTTAAGGAAACGGTACGAAGTTGAGAATAGAACACAAACTGGATTGAAATAGTCGTAACTCCCATAAAACAAAAAGATAGATCAAGACTGAAACACATTTCTTCAGTGACTTTGAGTGTGTGACTAAATCCTATTGCAACTTTTTCCGGTGAAAGTCCACATTTAGGGAGCAACTTCTTAAATGTACGACGTTAACGTGCGGCAAACATAACTACTTTATAGAAAACATCATCATTTTTTAGACGTACAGCATTTAACATTAACGCAAATTAAAAAATAAAAACGACACCATCTATCCCAGTTCTGCAATTTTTTACTTTTGACTTACCGGTACTACAGTACGTTTAGGGGGCGAAATCCATGGAAAAAGTAATTAAGGAAAACTGTCTTTCTCACTCACACACACACACACACACACACACACACACACACACAGTCATACAATTTTAATGATACTGCCCCAAAAAAAAAAAGATTCCCATCTGGTGTCTGGAAATGTCCTGTTTAGCGGATGATGTCATCAGGCCTCGGAATTAAGCCTGAGCTGCATCACGATGGAGAAGAGTATTACTCTCTCGACCACCAAGGACGACGTAAACACAGCGAGTGTGTGTGTATGTGTGTGTGTGTGTGTGTGTGTGTGTGTGTGTGTGTGTGTGTGTGTAGTGTTACGTGTGTGTGTGTGTACGTGTGTGTGTGGCGTGTGTGTGTGTGTTACGTGTGTGTGTGTGTGTGTGTGTGTGTGTGTGTGTGTGTGTGTGTGTGTGTGTGTGTGTGTGTGTGTGTACGTGTGTGTGTGTGTGTACGTGTGTGTGTGTGTGTGTGTGTACGTGAGTGTGTGTAGCGTCCCACTTAAGTGTCTTTTGAACGCACCTCTGCTCCTTTCTACGTCTGCATTTGCATGCGGTCATGCTTCCAGTGCACACACACACGGGTTCCCTGCTGACGCACAAACGCGAGTGTGTGTGCGTGTGTGTGTGTGTGTGTGTGTGTGTGCTGTGGTGTGTGTGTGTGTGTGTGTGTGTGTGTGTGTGTGACAGAGAGAGAGAAAGAGAGAAATGAATAAAGACAGAGAACAGAGAACAGACCGGAATGAATCGGATCGACAGACACAAAGAAAGAACGTCAGAACGATAGACAGAAATAACAAAAGACAGACATAAAGATAGATAGACAAAGACAGAAAGGAAGAAATAATGAAAGAAATAAAGAAAGAAGAAGAAGAGAGAAAGAAGAGAGAAGAAAGAACAAATGAATAAATGAAGTAAGAAGAAAATAATAAACACGAATAGAAAGGAAGAGAGACAGAAATGAAGAAAGAAATCTAGAAATAAAGAACAAAACAGTCGAAAGACAGAAAGAAAGAAATGGCAAACTTTAGTAATCCATCGGTGATTGGAAGGCCTTGTCCCGGCTGAGAGAGAGAGAGAGAGAGAGAGAGAGAGAGAGAGAGAGAGAGAGAGAGAGAGAGAGAGAGAGAGAGAGAGGAGAGAGAGAGAGAGAGAGAGAGAGAGAGAGAGAGCTTCACCAAATCGTCTGATTTAAGAAATGTTTGGGAAATGCATCCAGACACATTGATTACAGTGTCTCCTGAGCCTCCAGGCTGCGACTGTATCTCAGCTACGCTTCGCTATGCTATGCTACGCTATGCTACGCTACGCTATGCTACGCTACGCTACGCTACGTTGAGGCTGAGGCCAGGGAGGGATGACCTCATTGCGGTTCATTGAGCGTATGACGGCGTGGTTCCAGACACATGCTAACCCCGATAGCGCCGCACCTCTCTCACCGGGACCTGAGACTTGACGCTGAATTACTTCAGAAAAAAAAATATAAAAAAAACAACTGATAAAAAGAAGCTGAGTTGGCGGCTAAAAAAGTACAGAAACGGACGTAGACGATGGACCTCGCCTTGTCTGTCGACTTCAGTGGTGGATTTAATCCTTCATGTTAAATCGCAATCCCAGTGTCCCGGGTATCCAGAGAGCCAATACATTTATAAAATGGTAAATGGATTGCATTTATATACCGCTTTTATCCAAAGCGCTTTACAGTCTATCAACCAACACATCAGGAGCAGGTAGGGTTAGGTGGTGTCTTGCTCAGGGACACCTCCACACTTAGCTAGGAGGAGCAGGTAGGGTTAGGTGGTGTCTCGCTCAGGGACACCTCCACACTTAGCTAGGAGGAGCAGGTAGGGTTAGGTGGTGTCTTGCTCAGGGACACCTCCACACTTAGCTAGGAGGAGCAGGTAGGGTTAGGTGGTGTCTTGCTCAGGGACACCTCCACACTTAGCTAGGAGGAGCAGGTAGGGTTAGGTGGTGTCTTGCTCAGGGACACCTCCACACTTAGCTAGGAGGAGCAGGTAGGGTTAGGTGGTGTCTTGCTCAGGGACACCTCCACACTTAGCTAGGAGGAGCAGGTAGGGTTAGGTGGTGTCTTGCTCAGGGACACCTCCACACTTAGCTAGGAGGAGCAGGTAGGGTTAGGTGTGCACACCTTCCACACTTAGCTAGGGAGGAGGAGGCAGTGTAGGGTTAGTGGTGTCTTGCTCAGGGACACCTCCACACTTAGCTAGGAGGAGCAGGTAGGGTTAGGTGGTGTCTTGCTCAGGGACACCTCCACACTTAGCTAGGAGGAGCAGGTAGGGTTAGGTGGTGTCTTGCTCAGGGACACCTCCACACTTAGCTAGGAGGAGCAGGTAGGGTTAGGTGGTGTCTTGCTCAGGGACACCTCCACACTTAGCTTGGAGGAGGAGCAGGTAGGGTTAGGTGGTGTCTTGCTCAGGGACACCTCCACACTTAGCTAGGAGGAGCAGGTAGGGTTAGGTGGTGTCTTGCTCAGGGACACCTCCACACTTAGCGAGACAGGAGCCCGGGGGTTCGGACCAGCAACCTTCCTGTTGCCAGACAACCGCTCTATCTACCTCCTGAGCTACTGCCGCCCCTGCGTATATAAACACCGGTTGTGATCAATGAGGATCGCAGTTTGTCAGTTAGTCAGTCAGATAGTCGTGTAATTCTCGGTTTCTCTCCGTCGGTCTGCTGGTCGTGGTGTTGGTAGCGTGCATCTCTCCAGTTAGGATAAATAGACGATAGTCCCAGACGCTACTTATCGACCGCCTGCCTTCCTGCCCGCCTGACAGCCGCTGGCATCCCAGTCATCTGAACCACGTCCAAAGGTTCCCACCGGGAGCTTGGGACACGTCCAGCAGCATGAGGAAGACTCTTGGGGGTTTTTGGTTACGGTATCCGCCGGGTTTCCAGTGAATCGCTTGTGAGGTGTTGAGTTCCTGGAGACCCGCAATTATCAAGCAACAGACTCGGTTACCTCACTTCAACCCCACCGCCCCCCAACACACCCCCCCCCCCCTGCATGCCAAGAACCCTCGTCTCTCTTAAGACCCTCAGTCACGTCCCAGTTACTCCTCCAATAAGTCAAGCCCCCCCCCCTCCCCGTTTTCGCTCTTCCAAACCCCTCAGACACCCCACACAAAGCTGAGACTTACTCGCATGTGTGTGTGTGTGTCTGTGTGTGTCTGTGTGTGTGTGTGTGTGTGTGTGTGTGTGTCTGTGTGTGTGTGTGTGTGTGTGTTCTACGCTGTCAATGTCTCATTTAGCTTAAAAAAAAAACCCCAAAACATGTTAAGACTTTTCCATTGCCTGACTAGCGGAGCGATTACTCTCTGCTAATGCTTAACGTCAATGTCACTTCATTTTCTACTTTCTCTCTCTCTCTCCCTCCTTGGCCTTCTGACTCGAGGCGCCGATTGAGGAAAATTCATGAGACGACCGGAGAGAGAGAGAGAGAGAGAGCGAGAGAGCGAGAGAGAGAGAGAGAGAGAGAGAGAGAGAGAGAGAGAGAGAGAGAGAGAGAAAGGGTCGTCGCCAACAGGTTCTCCTCCCAGTGAAAATCTCGGATCGCTGGCCTCGCTCACTCACCGCGTGCAAAGGGACGAGCGAACACCTTGGCAACAGCAGCAGCCGCGCTGAGGTAATGATCCGGATATTTGGGGTGGGGGGGGGGGGGAGATTTTGGACCTCAACCTGAACCCCCCCCCCCCACACACAACACACACACACACACACACACACACACACACACACCACACACATACACACACACGTCAGCTCTCCACGTCTTCAACGCCACGCTGCCAAGTCGAAGGCATGTGTACACGAGCGCTCGGGGGGCGCAACGCAACGCAACACAACAAGGTGTCCTGACAGAGGGAAGGAGGACGACGTTCCCTGAGCCCGGGAAGATGACGCAAACGGAAGGTTCTGCGTCGCGCACGTGAAAAATGAGGTGATGGCGGAAACCGACTTGTGCGCCGCCGATGAGAACTGGGAAAAAAAACACACCGGACAATCTGAACAATTCCCGTTAAAATGCGGCCGGCCCGTCACCAGGCGAGAGTCAGAGATAACGGGAGCAGAAGGAGAAGGAAAAAGATAGGCAGACAGACTGGAATTCCAGGAGGAGAAGGAGGAAGAAGAGGAGGAGGAGGAGGAGGAAAATATGCACACTTTAATTTGCAAAGGTATCTCTCATAATATGCCAACATATCTCAGAAACATGTAGAAAGACGCAGGGCCTCGACGCTGCGAAATTCGCGAGGAACGACGCAACGAGACAACTTTTCCGTTAACTCCGGAATTCTCTCCGCCCTTCAATTTGAGTGTCACGGCGATGCTTTGTGTCCTCGTCGTCTGATTGGCTCCCCAGTAGCCAGCCAGCAGCCAGCAGCCAGCCAGAAAATATATAACACATTTGACCTCTGACCCCCTATATATATATAGGAGGCTCTCTGTACGGGGGATGGGGGTGGGGGGTTGTTATTATAAACCCGTCCAACCAGTGGGGATGTACGAGTATATTTGTCCCAGTGGAACACAACGGGGAGAAAGCAAAAGAAGATGGAGGGGATAGGATAAACAAAAATGGATAGATCAGATGGCAGAAGGGGAGGGAGAGAGAGAGACAGAGACAGAGAGAGAGAGGGAGAGAGCGAGGGAGAGAGATAGATGGAGATGGTGAGAGAGGGAGAGAGAGAGAGAGAGATAGAGGGAGAGGGAGAGAGGGGGAGAGAG
>PIJE02000677.1:16628-18712 GCA_002895965.2 Coryphaenoides rupestris | reverse complement strand
GACACACACACCGATGCACAGTTCCACACACACACACACATATTCACACACACACACACCACACACACCCATACAACACCCACACGCACACCACGACAGCACACACGAACACACCACACCACTATTCACCACGCCCACGCGACGCGACATAATGGTAAGACGAGAACACCGTCCATAGCAATACAACCAGATGGCCATGACATGGGCACAAACAACACCACACGACACAGCCAACACACCACACACAGGACAGCCACACACCAGAGCACACCCACACACACACACCACCACACAAACACACAGCAACACAGCCACCACACACACACACGACACGTTCTAGTTTAGGCAGCAAAAAAGTGGTGAGTGTCTCTGCATCTGCGTCACAGCGGTGAAGGAGGCTGGATGTTTGAAGTAAAGCAGGCGTTTCTGTTTGGTTCTGGGCCAACATCTCTGCGGTCCGCCTGCCAGGCAGAATCACTTGACTTCCAACCCGCCAGAGCCCCGCCCCCCCCCCCCCCCCCCCCCCCCCTCCTCTCCTCCCCTCCCCTCCCCTCCCCCTCCCCTCCCGGGCTTAAACATGTCACGCCGCATCGTAAATGTTCTACGTCGTTCCCGCCGGGTCGCCGAGTTCAAATAAAAAGATAAACGTTCTCGTTTGCTCGGGCGACTTCTCGCCACGATACACAATGCTGTGGGGGTTCCTCTGAAGTTCAGGTGGAACCCAGGAGGGACTTCAAGGAAGGGTCTCTCTGGGGAGCTGTGGGGTCGAGGCTAGCCGACCATGTGGGCCTTGACGTCACCGCGACGAACTGCAGGGTGACGAGAAAACACGCAGGAAGTTGTATTCTCTCATACTTGTTATACGACGGCCTGTGGCTCACACACACACAACACACACACACACACACACACACACACACACACACACACAACTGTGGCGCACACAAACATTTTTTTTGTGTGTGAGTTTTTTCCATTTCCATCATTTCTACTGGAAGTTTGTGCGATGATTACCCGATGAGGCGCTCGCTGTGTGAGTCGTTTCGTGTTTAATACCCAAATGTGTTTCGTTGTCATCGTAAACAAACGTGAGACCAAACATCGTTTTACTGTCGTGAAATGACTGTGTTTCTGTGAACAGGAAGAAGACACACACACACACACCACAACACACACACACTCACAAACACACAGTGACACACACACACACACACACACACACACACAACTCCACGATCTTCTCCCTTCCCTCCGAACCGAGCCACATTAAAAAACAAGTTCAGCGCGGACACGCGTGTTGGAAAACAGCACAAGCAGACGTTGTCATGCCGTCTCTGGTCGCTGGTCCCCCGGTCGGTTACACGTTAAACCTCGCGGGCCGGGGGCCGAGAGACTTGTTGAGGCGACGACGGCGATGACGTGGCGACGACGGCGGGCAGGTTTGGCCCTTCTACTGTTTGAACTGAGATACTGCAGAAGAGGGAACCGCATCAGACGATGTTCACACACAGCGCGACCACATCCCAGTCCCAAGTGTGGTCACTCTTGTAGCACACTCAGTAGTCGCTGACCGGTCCGACGCTGCCGCTCTTGAGGAGAACTTTGGATGCAGTGAATTCAGATCCATGGAGTCAGGAGGGAGGCGGGTCATTCAAGTTCAAGTTCTTTATTCAGTCACGTCCACGAACAATTACAGTGAAGCTGTCGCTGGTAATAGAATTCTTGTGTCTCAGGCGCCCTTCAACAAAGATAACAAATATAAGAATACATTTGGTTTTTTGGGTGTTTTTTTTTTTAAAATTTTAAAAATGTAATTTAAAAAAAGTTAGGGAGTTGCCAGTGGACAGCGTCGACTTTCGACCGGGAGCCACATCAACCCCGAGCCTCAATCTCTTCAGAAATAGTTCATGAATATGACCTTCTGTGATTCTGTGATTCTCACTGTTGAATTTAATGTATTTTTAGTTGACATAGAAATTAAGACACATTTCACAGAGCAAATTCGAATATATATCACGTATACTCAAAGATAAATCTTGGATTGCAACCCAATATGAACCTCGTGGTGTCCAGCCATCAGCCTA
>PIJE02000676.1:183473-244813 GCA_002895965.2 Coryphaenoides rupestris | reverse complement strand
CCGGGGAGGGGCCAGGAAGAACTCGAGTTATGCACAGAAACTTGCTACTCCTGCGACTTCCTGCCGGTGGACGAAATTTCGCACTAACACTCTACCCCCTGGCTGTAGCTCTAATCCATTAGTCTTCCGGTTCGTACTGTTTCTTTGCCTCTTGTTTGTTCTTTTTGAGCCGTCCGCTGATGCCAACCTGTATGCCTCTTGCATCCGCGTTCTCCCCTTACTGGCATATTCACTGTGAGAAATGCTCTGGTCACTTGGCGTCAGGCCGAACATAATGTCCACAGGTAGCCGGGGGTTTCTACCATAGAGGAGGTAGTATGGCGCATAGCCCGTCGCTTCGCTGCGTGTACAGTTGTACGCGTGCACAACTTGGCTAAGGAACTCTTCCAATCTGACTTCGCTTTCTCAGTCAGGTTTCTCAGCATGGAAAGGAGTGTACGATTGAACCTTTCAGCCTGACCGTTTCCAGCTGGGTGATAAGGTGTTGTGTGCGAGCCTTGGATGCTGCAGTATTCTTCCAGCTTGGAAAACAGCTTATTCTCGAACTCCCTGCCTTGGTCGTGATGCAACTTGGCAGGAAATCCAAACTTGAGCACGAAGTCTCCAAAGATCTTTTCAGCTGCTGTCTTTGCTGACTTATTGGTACATGCGTATGCCTGAGCAAAGCGCGTAAAATGGTCTATTACTACTAAAATGTACTCGTACCCTCCTTTACAGTTTTCCAGATGCAGATAGTCGATTGAGACCATCTCAAACGGGTATGTGGTTACTAAATTAACCAGCGGTGCTCTAGTTGGCTTGTTCGGACGCTTCCGTTTCAGGCAGCTGCACACCTTGGTCACATAATGGTCCACATCTCTTTGCATGTGTGGCCAATAGAATCGTTCGCGGATCAAGCTGAGGGTCCGCTCCACTCCCAGGTGTCCCATCTCTTCATGCAGCTCCCTGTAGACTAGGTGATGGAATGTTGCAGGTAATACCAGTTGAGCTCGAACCACAGACTTTCTGTACAGGATACTGTGGCAATACGGGGGTTCGGCACCGTGGACAGCGACCCCAGCCCCGCACGGCCCCTCCCTCCCGAGCCCCAGGGATCGCAGCTGTCGCCAATGTGCTAATCAGGATGCCAAGTGGAGACAGCTGCGGCCGATCAGACGCTGAGGAGGAACACGGGTATAAAGCCGGGGGGTTCCTCCCAGTCAGGAGCGGAGTTCGCGCCGACGCGCCGGGGAGCAGGCCGACACACAGGAGAGAGACGCGAGGGACACGGCCGACACGGCGCGACAGAGATCACGGAGACCGACGCCACGTCGGGTGCGACGGAGATTGCGCCGACACGGAGATCGCGCCGACCCGTACGGCACGGGTGAGGACCGGACCCTGCGGAGCACGGCTACCCGGGAAGAGAGTCCCGAGCCGGGAGGACTCCTATATCATCCGTGGTGATAAGTACTGACGTCATCTGTGTGGATTTGATAATAAACGGCACGCCTATCGGAGCCTAAACAGACTTGGTGTCAGTAGTTTCTCTATGCGTCGTGCCTTCTGACTAAGCGGGTTGTCACAATACCATCTTTGCTGACATACAACTTATTTCTCTCCCTTACCAGCACAGAGGTGTCATCACGCCGGTCTCATCCTTTCACTCGCAATGGCTGGTCTTACATCAACGGGATAAATAGCCTTGACTTTCTGTAGCTGTCCCAGCACGGTGCGAGGGGCGAGAGTAATGTCGTGGTTGCTGTCATTACTGACAGGGATGGCCATGCTAGACCAATTCCCTTGCTGCAGGCAGATAACAGTTTCAGCAATGTCCACCCCCACTGGCCAGTTTGGAATCTCCTCTGGTTCAAAGAGCACTTCCTGTTTTGTGGAAAGGGGACCTGTCCTCACACTACATTTAACTTCCCTGGTCTGGCCTGCTGGAATCACGGTCGCTAGCCTTCCAACCTTCACCATGCCCTCCCTCTCATTCTGGTCACAGCTCTGCACTATGTGGATCAACACATCAGCTTTTTCACAGTCCATTGAGAAAGCTTCTCTTACCACAGAGGGTGTTACTTCTGGGTGCTGCTCCATTCCAATCATCACCAGATGCTCAATCACATTGTAGCTGATAATCGGTGGCTCTGCAACTCCTAGCTCATTGAAGACGAACACTGGCACAAGTAGCTCTGGCTGTGGGTCCCTATTTGATCCGAGCTTGAACTTTAGCTCGACCCAGCCCGCGAATGGGATGGGCGTCTGGTTTGCTGCTTTGCCAACAAGGGTTTCGTTCTCACCCAGGAGTTCAAACGTGCTCCGTAACAAGGTGTATGGGAGGCAGGACCTTCTCCAGTTTTCATTGATGATCGTGACCTGTGAACCTGTATCCCACAGTGCTTGTGTTGCCACCCCATCAAAGAATGCACTTCCCGATGAGAGCTTTCAGCTTGGCCTGGTGACGTAATGAGAGATGGCTAGCATAGGTGACAGCCACAGTCTCTTTAGCCTTGCCACTTTCCTCCAACTCCATCTCCAGCTGCTTGATTCGATCAGAAAGAAGCTCATGCACTCCATCATCCGGTTGGGTTTTACTTGGAGCTACTGCTTTTGGGGTTGTGACTGGATTGTCAATTTCATGCTGTCAGGTTTCCCTGCCTGCCTCCTTTGTTCTCTACAGCCCCTTGAGAAATGCCCTGATTGTCCACACTTGAAACAGTGCTCACACTGGTCACCTATTCCTTGCTCCTGACACCCTTTACATCCTCTCCTAGCACTCGTTCTTGCTTGGCGGATGGGCACTTGAGCATTATCTAGGCGTTTCCGTATTTCAGCCATTTCGTCTCTCAGCAGCCTGACCATTTCATGTAGTTCTGATTCTCTTGAACTGGTGGCAGCCGGTGTTTTACGGCTCTTAGGCTTCACCACTTCATCTGACTGCTCGTGAACCCCTACTTCAGGTGCACACTGACCCTGCTGACTGTTCTGTATTTATGTCTGTAGTTCATTTANTCAGCACTCTCCTGGTTCAAATCCTACCTGTCAGACAGATTTCACTACATCTCCATCAATAACTGCAAATCCCCATACCACACCAGTCTCACATGGAGTCCCTCAAGGCTCGGTGCTTGGTCCCCTCCTCTTCATCCTCTACATGCTCCCCCTTGGTCACATCATTCGCCGCCATGGACTACAATTTCACTGCTATGCCGACGACACCCAGCTTTACATCTCCACCAAATCCATCACTCCTGCCATTCTCTCCACTCTCACGGACTGCCTCACTGAAATAAAAACCTGGATGAACAACAACTTCCTCAAACTTAACTGCAATAAATCGGAAATCATCATAATCGGCCCAAAATCTCTCCTCCCCTCCTCCCAGAACTTCTCACTCTCCATCGACGGACACACAGTCACACCCTCCCCCCTGGTCCGTAACCTCGGCATCATCATGGATCCCACCCTCTCCTTCAAGTCACACATCAGCAACATCACCAAAACATCCTTCTTCCACCTCCGTAATATTGCACGACTCCGCCCCACCCTCTCCTCCTCAGCTGCAGAAACACTCATCCATGCCTTCATCACCTCCAGATTAGACTACTGCAACAGCATTCTTTATGGTTTACCTTCCACTGCCCAGTTGCTCACCCACTCCCGCTCCAGAGAACACATCACACCCATCCTCCAACACCTTCACTGGCTTTCAATACAGCACCGAATCCATTTCAAAATAAATAGCCTTGACTTGCTGTAGCTGTCCCAGCACGGTGCGAGGGCAGAGAAGTAATGTCATGGTTGCTGTCATTACTGACAGGGATGACCACCCTAGACCAATTCCCTTGCTGCAGGCAGATCACTGTTTCAGCAATGTTCACCCCCTCTGGCCAGTTTGGAATCTCCTCTGGTTCGAAGAGGACTTTCTGTTTTGTGGAAAGGGAACCTGTCCTCACACTACATTTAACTTCCCTGGTCTGGCCTGCTGGAATCACGGTCGCTAGCCTTCCAACCTTCACCATGCCCTCCCTCTCATTCTGGTCACAGCTCTGCACTATGTGGATCAACACATCAGCTTTTTCACAGTCCATTGAGAAAGCTTCTCTTACCACAGAGGGTGTTACTTCTGGGTGCTGCTCCATTCCAATCATCACCAGATGCTCAATCACATTGTAGCCAATAATCGGTGGCTCTGCTACTCCTAACTCATTGGAGACGAACACTGGCACGAGTAGTTCTGGCTGTGGGTCCCTATTTGATCCAAGCATGAACTTTAGCTCGATCCAGCCCGCGAATGGTTATTGGCGTCTGGTTTGCTGCTTTGCCAACAAGGGTTTCGTTCTCACCCAGGAGTTCACCCGTGCTCCGTAACTGGGTGTGTGGGAAGCAGGACCTTCTCCAGTTTTCATTGATGATCGTGACCTGTGAACCTGTATCCCACAGTGCTTGTGTTGCCACCCCATCAAAGAAACCATGCACTTCTTCCCGATGAGAGCTTTCAGCTTGGCTTGGCGACGTAATGAGAGATGGCTAGCATAGGTGACACCCACAGTCTCTTTAGCCTTGCCACTCTCCTCCAACTCCACTTGGCCTCCAATCTCCAGCTGATTGATTCGATCAGAAAGAAGCTCATGCACTCCATCATCCGGTTGGGTTTTACTTGGAGCTACTTCTTTTCCGTTTGTGACAGTCTGGATTGTCACTTTCATGCTGTCAGGTCTGCCTGCCTCCTTTGTTCTCTACAGCCCCTTGAGAAATGCCCTGATTGTCCACACTTGAAACAGTGCTCACACTGGTCACCTATTCCTTGCTCCTGACACCCTTTACATCCTCTCCTAGCACTCGTTCTTGCTTGGCGGATGGGCACTTGAGCATTATCTAGGCGTTTCCGTATTTCAGCCATTTCGTCTCTCAGCAGCCTGACCATTTCATGTAGTTCTGATTCTCTTGAACTGGTGGCAGCCGGTGTTTTACGGCTCTTAGGCTTCACCACTTCATCTGACTGCTCGTGAACCCCTACTTCAGGTGCACACTGACCCTGCTGACTGTTCTGCATTTATGTCTGTAGTTCATTTATTTTTGGAACTTTGCTGCTTGTGCTCTTCTTTTGCTTAGCTTGTCTTTCTGATTCAACACTAGCTGCTTCATTCATCTTGTCGATGAGCACTTCATCTGTCACTCTCTGATCAGCTAGGTAAGGCTTAAGCTGAAACTTGATGTGGTCACTTAACAGTCCAGTACTAACTGACCTCAGTCCCACATATACAACCTGGATGAGCTCAGGACTGTAGTATTCGTCTGACCCTACATCTCTTGAAGCAAGTAGCAGCTTCTCTTTTAACTCGATTGCTCGAAAGAGGAAGTTTTGAGGACACTCACAATTTTCTTGTGTTATGTTTACTAGTCTGTGGTTAATATCTGTAGGGCTGTCCTCTTTGAAGTGTCCCTTTAATATTGACTTTAACTGGGGGAGGGTAAGGTCCGTTTTATCTCTAGCATATCACGAAGACTCAAATCGGGACTGATTGACTTGACAACAGCTTTCACAACTTCAGCCTCACTGTGTCCTCTATTCAGGCCTCTTGCTATTTGGTACATCAGATTTGTATATCGTCACCTTCTTAAACTAATGGCCTAAGTCATATTTTGAGGAAAATGATTTTTTTGCCTAAATCATCTCTTCATGAGTTTTCATTCAGTTTTTTCCATTAGTCTTGACAGGTAGGATTTGAACCAGGAGAATGCTGAACCAGTTATGCCAATGCAGGATTGCAGGCGACTGAGGAGGATGGAGTGGTTAATGGTGTCAAAGGCTGCACTGAGGTCGAGGAGGAGGAGAATGTTGAGGGAGCCAGAATCAGAGGAGAGTAGGAGATCGTTGGTGACTTTGAGCAGAGCGGTTTCAGTACTGTGGTGTGTTCGGAAGCCGGATTGGAATATTTCATACATTTTGTTGGTGTGGAGGTATTGTTTGAGTTGTGTTGCGATGGTGCGTTCCAGGATTTTTGAGAGAAATGGAAGGTTGGCGATGGGTCTGAAGTTGTTGGGGTAGTCAGGGTCCAGGCCAGGCTGATTGGCCTGGACCCTGCATTCCATCCCTGCAGTTAAAAATCCGCCTGCACGACACAACTCCAGTAAGATAGCACCTACATCTCAGTACCCAAACCACTCCACAAGGAGGTAAAAGAGTATTTAGAAGACCTACTGAATAGAGGGTGGATTCGAAAATCCCGGTCCCCATACTCATCACCAATCGTCTGTGTACGTAAGAAGGATGGAAGTTTGCGTCTGTGTGTGGATTATCATGAGCTAAACCAAAAATCTATTCCTGATCGTCACCCCATCCCTCGAGTGCAAGACATGCTAAACAGTTTGAGTGGGAGTAAGTGGTTCTCAGTGCTGGATCAGGGCAAGGCATACCATCAGGGTTTTCTTGAGGAGAGTAGCAGACCACTGACAGCATTCCTAACCGCATGGGGGTTATACGAGTGGGTAAGGATCCCCTTCGGCCTGTCCTCAGCTCCAGCAGAGTTCCAACGCAGTATGGAAGAGTGCCTCGTGGGCCTGAGGGATGAGGCGTCTCAGCCATATTTGGATGACAATGTAGTCATCCTCCTATGGTCCACACCGGTGGATTGCCGAGTTAGCGGACTTCAATTTCTCAACTAAGTATCGGCCTGGGAAAGCCAATGGAGATGCTGATGGCCTGTCACGAATGCCACTCGATATAGATCGCTACATCGGCACATGCTCACAAGAAATGGGGCCAGAGGTAATAACATCTGTCACGCAGGCACTCCAGCTTGAGTCCCAGGAACGTGAACCTTGGATGTGTCCAGTTACCATCAGTGCAGCATGTGCAGAACATGAACAGGTAACATCTCCTGTGGCAGAAATCTCCAAAGAGAACCTAAAGAAAGCACAAGAGGAGGATCCAATCATTGGCCAGGTGCGAGAGTATGTCATGACAGGACAGTGGCCTCACCTGAGAGGAAGAGACCGGCGTGATGACACCTCTGTGCTGGTAAGGGAGAGAAATAAGTTGTATGTCAGCAAAGATGGTATCCTGTACAGAAAGTTTGTGGTTCGAGCTCAACTGGTATTACCTGCAACATTCCATCACCTAGTCTACAGGGAGCTGCATGAAGAGATGGGACACCTGGGAGTGGAGCGGACCCTCAGCTTGATCCGCGAACGATTCTATTGGCCACACATGCAAAGAGATGTGGACCATTATGTGACCAAGGTGTGCAGCTGCCTGAAACGGAAGCGTCCGAACAAGCCAACTAGAGCACCGCTGGTTAATTTAGTAACCACATACCCGTTTGAGATGGTCTCAATCGACTATCTGCATCTGGAAAACTGTAAAGGAGGGTACGAGTACATTTTAGTAGTAATAGACCATTTTACGCGCTTTGCTCAGGCATACGCATGTACCAATAAGTCAGCAAAGACAGCAGCTGAAAAGATCTTTGGAGACTTGGTGCTCAAGTTTGGATTTCCTGCCAAGTTGCATCACGACCAAGGCAGGGAGTTCGAGAATAAGCTGTTTTCAAGGCTCGCACACAACACCTTATCACCCAGCTGGAAACGGTCAGGCTGAAAGGTTCAATCGTACACTCCTTTCCATGCTGAGAAACCTGACTGAGAAAGCGAAGTCAGATTGGAAGAGTTCCTTAGCCAAAGTTGTGCACGCGTACAACTGTACACGCAGCGAAGCGACGGGCTATGCGCCATACTACCTCCTCTATGGTAGAAACCCCCGGCTACCTGTGGACATTATGTGAATATGCCAGTAAGTGGAGAACGCGGATGCAAGAGGCATACAGGTTGGCATCAGCGACGGCTCAAAAAGAACAAAACAGAGCAAAGAAACAGTACGACCGGAAGACTTATGGAGTAGAGCTACAGCCAGGGGGTAGATTATTTTCTGTCTACTTCCTGTGTCCTGTCGCCTGCTATGTCACAAGAGGTTCATTGTTCAGAATGGTCCTGGGTTATGAAGAACACGTCACAATAAAACACTTGTCACTTTATTTCTACCGTTGTGTTCTCATGTTTACCATGCAGGTGATAACATCAAGACTGTATTACTGATAGGACGTTTTATTGCTGCAACTGAATGTGTTCGTACAGCGTGGCTTACCCCTGCTCACTAACATCAATCTGAGCCCAGAATGCCCCTTGACATACCCATATACAGACTGCAATAAACTGGATTATTATATGGCTCTGTTACTCCTGCATTCTGATTGGCTCCCGCGTGGTTTGGAGATCACCTATAACGCAGCAATAGTGCAGGAACTGGTGGAACTGTTCCATAAAAAAAATACATGGTTGAGGTGGGAGGAGCTACAAGGAGAACAAGTCAAGTGGAAATGTGTTAGTATGAAGTGATCATCACGGCATCAACACACTGGCATTAAAGACATCAACTCTGTTCTAAGTGAATCCTCTGGAGGGTATTTGGGTGATGGTCTTCACTTGGACACATGGGGTCAAGGGTTGAACCCAGCCGACGGTTACACCGGACAGATTCTTATTGGAGTTGCATATTAAAGTGCTTTCGGGCGTCTTGCAAGGCGCTTCATAAATGCAATGAATAATTATGACAATAATTCCCTCTATGTGACTCCATGTTTGAATACGTACGTGGTGGTGGTGGTACATAGAGAGGATTATCTTCTGGCGGGCTGGACTCGCTGTCCTGCAGGCGCGTGGCCAGCTTACAGGTGATGGTCTCAGGGTATTCAGGTCTGCTGAGGTCCACCTGCTTGTCGTCTGGTCTCCACTCTCCATGGTTTCTCCTCCAGTAGAAGGTGACGGGTCCCAGGTCGAGTGTTTCCACGTCACACATCACAACACAGGGTTGATCCTGGTGACACACGGTCGGCTTGAACAGGGAGTCGGGGCGGTCGGAGGACTGACTGGGTATGCGTTGGGAAAGGAACACACCGAGGAGACGGTCGGGGTGTAATAAGAACGCACAGAGGAGCTGTTGGAACACTCTTTCTCTCTTAAGATTGGTCTGGCCAGGCTTCCCACTGGCCAGACCAGACAGATGGTTCATCCAATCACCTGCCTGCAGTAGTTTTTGAAAGTGCTAGCCCTTTTTCCATTCAGTTTCCAATGACAACTTCCCAGATGGTTCTGTGAAACAAACCATCTGGCTCGTCAGGTTAGTGGCTGGCTGCTTGGTAAATGTGTGAGGTATGTGTAGAACCCACCATTTTTCTATGTCTACTTGCCAAGTAACCTTGTTTCATGAAAATATGTCCATATGTGGTTATACAATAGGCACCAGATATCGTGTAATAGCCCAGAGTTCTTAGAGTCTGTGCCCTTATGTGGCAATCTAATGATGGCAAGCAGGACACTATATTCCACAAACGACATATTTTTAAATCTGCTCCTGTGGGGGAAGTTAAGCTAAGATAATAGTAGATAAGGAGTACAACAGAAAGGTGCATACAAACGGAAGAGTAAAGAAGTCTGTAGAGGCCGGTGCGTTGGCATTAGCCCTGGCATACTGTACTTCCCCTTCATGAAACCGCTTAGCATTTAGCCAAGGAAAACATTGTCCTGAGTGTGCCTCATCCATTATGGATAAGGAGGGAGATAGCGAGGGACGAAGCAAGAGAGGAATGATGGCAACATGAAGAGATGAATCGATAAAGGAAAGTAAAAGCACCAAGGAGACGTGGGACTCCGTGGGAATACCACTCCATGTAAAAAAAGCGAAAACACTAATTGCTGGACCACTCTACTGGTGTGTTTGCTATATCAAGTCACTAGGTAGAGTGATGGACTAATACAATGCAAAGTGATTTCCACCATATGTCTATTCACTATTCATGCACCATGAAAGCAGACATAAGCATACACAAAATACAACTAAGACTGGGCTTAAACTTCTTGAATCCTGAATCCCAGTCTTTATTGCTTAGGAAGGTTCCTAAATGACCCGGACGTATCTAAGAGGCAGCCATGATAAGACCTGGTCGAATTCTCTAAATGCTAAGGACAGGTGCTTCAACGCTTCCTTTCTTATCTCCTTTAGCATAGGGTACACTGGACCATCCTGCAGTCCCACAATTCCTTGCAGCAGTGATGCACCATGAGGCCGTTCACAAAAACAAACAATCATTATGACTAAGAATGCAGATCGTCATGTAAACAATCATAATAATTGGGATGCATGACGATAATATGAGCGAACAGAAGGGTGAGCGTGAGCAACCGTTCTCAGCGTGACAACCGTCTTTTTTATTTTGACTTCAACCTTGGTAATGAATTAATATTTTACACCGGGCTGTCCACATCAGCACAGAATGCCGTCTCTGTTACGATCAACTCTGGGATATCAAGAGACAGACTGGGAGTTAGAAGGAATGAGGAAAGTTTTATTGACAGGATTTCCAGGGAATGAGGATGGATGGGGGGGAATTCGAACGAAGGCAGAGGGGTAAGGGAAGGCTGGCGACTGGTGAAGCGTGGTGGAGCAGAGAGAGGGGCTGTGGAAGCTCGCTGGGAAGCTTGTGACTGGCAGGCTGGATTGCTGAATGGCAAGCAGGGGGAGATGAACAGGCAGGCAGATAGGCAAGTAATGATCCTATGGCACAAGGAGACAGTTAGCGACGAGTCCAAACTACCCATGAGACAGAGAGCTTGAATACACAATTCAAGTAGCCGGGTTGTGGTTGAAACCACGACCTAGCAGGAAATGAGGGAAGAGTTGATGAGACGATGGATTGGAGGGGTGCGGCTTGGACCATGTGAACGGGACAGCATCAGACAGCATACACACACACACACACACACACACACACACACACATATGCACAAACAGTGGGAGACAAACAAGGGATCAGAGGAGACACGCTCCCCCCGAAAGTTATTCTATAACAATGTAGGACTACTGGATCCAAGATTAGGGTCAGTGGCATTGGTGGAATTCCTCTCAGATCTATTGGAGTAGAAGAATAATAGAAATACTCAAGTAATGTACAAGTACCTTAGAATTGTAATTTAGTACAGTACTAGAGTAAATGTACTTACTTGTTACTTTCCACCACTGGTTAGTGTGGTCAGACTGTGGATAGTGCAGTGATACTGTGTGTACTGAGTGATAAATGTGAATAAAACCTTTAAAGCACTTGCATATTAGTTCCAGGAACACTGACAAGATGAAAGGGAAAATGAAAGCAAATCTCCTACAGAAACAAAGGACAACACTCTGGTATCCGCCCTTTCCTTCTCGCCATTGTTTACTTGCACCCCTGAGTCGCTGTGAGGTCAGACGTTCAATGAGTCAATTGTGAAACAGTGAAGAAAGGCTCCAGTCTTTAGGACGAAGACAGTTACACGAGGAAGTCAGCACCGCTGTCTCGGCATGACAAGCTTGGAACAGAGTCGCCCTCTGTTCCAAGACACAGCAATAACAACTCAACAGCAGAGCTCCCAGCAGCAGATAACAAGTTGACCACGATCCAAAAGAAGAAATCACAAGGAAGGAATAGAACACGGATAGAAACGAACAGAAGCGATACGCGGAGACACCATGAGGAAACTCCAGTAATAAGGAGCACAGGTGAACAGAATGCGTAATCAACTTAGGTGACACATATGTAACCCCGACTGGAGGTTTGGTCTGGATGTCGGCATTTCTTTTTTTTTTCCTTTTTTTTCCATATTACGAAAATTGAAGTTGAGAAGTAGCCACTCATATAACAACAGTTTTAAGATCACTAAACAGTCATACTTTGTCGTCAAAGTAGGCAAGTTCATGTTAATTTCAGGTCTGGGTTTGGGGGCGTGATAGGGGTGGCGTTTAACTAACATATTCAGTTTCATTGGCTAGTTTCAGTCGAGCCACCGCCCATAAATAAAGCAGCGTGGCCACAGCGTATACCAGCCGAATCGCGCACCAAAAAACTATGTTCAAAGTTGATCTACAGAATCAGATTGACCTCGTCGCGTCGTTGTCACCAGATCTGAAGGACATGTTGATCTTGGGATACATAATGGGCCCGTTAGAACAACAGCAATGACTGAACGGTCGAAGAAAGTGCAAAACAAACGGAAACATCACAGAACAGAGTCCAACATCGAACAAACAGTGGTATGCCGTGCGACGTTCCGCTTTGTTGTCGGGTAAGTTAAATATTTATTGTTTATTTGTGTGAGCTAACGTTAACACAGCTAACACAGCTGGCTTTGTTGAGAAACGTTAGCACAGCAGCAAGCTAGCGTTGTTTTTTGGTTTCAGTGTCAGCTAAAATCTTCTCCAGACCCTACTGCAATCCTACAGAGATCGGGGTGCAGTTCCACGCGAGAGATATGCCAAACGTCCACAAGCAAACAGCAAACATGAGGACCACCAAAGATTTGTGTCGTTCATCACAAACTTGGTATGTAAATATATAAGTCATAGATAATAGAAGTGTTAATGTTTCTGTAATAAAAAAACTACTGTTGTGTGGATATGTACACCTGTATTTGTCCAATTTCATACTCATAATATCCTTTTTTTTTTTGCAGGGCAACGTGTTGTTAGTCTGGAGAGCTTCCGGAGGCTGTGGAAGTCACTGCTCCCTCACATAACAAGAACCAAACCCAAGACAGACATGTGCTGCCTGTGCCAGAAGAACAACTACCACGTGTTCCGCAGTAGAGCCCTGCAATGGAGCCCGAGGCCCGGGGGGCCGAAAGCCCGACAGCCCGAGGGCCGGGCCTCGGGCCAATGATCCCATCATTAGCTCTGATACGGGCCGGGCTCAGGCTTTTTTTTCTCTCTCTCTCAATGAAATTAAATAAAATTCAAAGAGGCTTTATTACCAGCAGCAGCAGCAGTGAGCGTGCGTTGGATGCATGGGCGTAGAATTTAGTGGGGACGCTGGGGACAATATCCACGCCTCACGGTTGCGTAATTGCGCATTCTTTGGCGCAATATCTGTGATGTCCCCACCAATGTCCAAAACCAAAAATACGCCCTTGATTATTATTATTCTTGGAATGGCCTGTTTTGGTGAATTTTATTTTAGTCAAGGCTTACTCGGGTAAGACAAGCTGTTTTCTCTGTTAATAATAGCGTAACTGTTTCAATGGTATTTATAGGCTACGTTTAATAATAAACACTGATATACGCTTTAAGTGTTGAGTTGTTTTTTGTGGCCTATTCACTGGGATATAATTTGTAGTAGCCTATTCGACATTGATCTGATATGTAGCCAATGGATCAACTGTTAATCGCCACGCAGCTGCTCGTCACTCACTTCAGAAAATAAAAATAATTATTTAACTGCCTACAAAATGCTTCAAACATTTTCCTAAAATAACTTAAAATTGAAATGAAACTAAATATAACCACTTATGCCATTTAAAGTGCTCAAATAAGGTCGGAAGTCTATAACTAGACCTGTCGCATATGGGCAACAAGTCTAGAACTATTTGCGACATTAGTCACAAATATGGGAGGTTAAAAAAAATGTCGGGCTTAATTCGGGCCTGAGAGTTCTAATAATGTGGCGGGCCGGGCTGGGCTGGGGCCTCACTCTCAAGGGCCAGGGCCGGGCTAGGGCCTACTTTCCAGGCCCGCGCAGTCCTCTATTCCGCAGTGCCAACCTGCCTGACGTGGTGAAATCAGCCAAGCTAAAGAAGCAGCTACAGCATCTCCACAGTGTTGCAAAGGAGTGGTCACTCTACAAACGACATGAAGGCTGCCTGTGCCAAGACCTGTGAGGAGTTGGATCTCTCCCTTGGCCCCTCCACACCTGCAAAGCAGGGAGATCACAATGCACTACAGTTTTGATTTTGCACAGCAGGTGAGAATAAGTTCATCCTATGACAACACTGTTGATTTGGTTTACACACACACACACACACACCTCTGTGATGTTGATTTTCAATGCATCTTGTCTTTTTCTTCTCTTCCCCTTTGTTCTATATCGCCTCCTCTCTTAGGTCCACTTCCCTTCTGACCCTCATCAGCCTGGGCCCATGTACTTTTTGACTCCACGCAAGTGTGGCCTTTTTGGTGTCTGCTGTGAAGGGATGCCGAAGCAAGTGAACTACCTGATCGATGAAGGGATGGCCTCAAGCAAGGGCAGCAATGCAGTCATCAACTACGTGCATCATTTCTTCAACAACTATGGAGTTGGAGAAACACGTGGACCTTCATTGTGACAACTGCAGTGGACAAAACAAGAACAATTTTGTGCTGTGGTACTGTGCCTGGCGCACCATGCACAAGCTTCACCTGAAGCTGGACCTCCACTTCCTGATTGCAGGCCACACCAAGTTTGCCCCCGACTGGTGCTTCGGCCTGGTCAAGCAGCGCTTCAGGAAGACCAGAGTGGACACTTTGGCTGACATCGCTGGGGTTGTGAGAGACAGCACTCCTGTGAAGCTAGTCAACATCCCACAGCTTGTCGGACTGGAGGACGGCACAGTGCTTGTTGAAAGCTACAACTGGCACCAGCATCTGAGTAGCTACTTCAAAAAGCTCCCAAACATTAAGAGTTACCAGCACTTCAGGTAATTATTAGGGCTGGGACTTCAATGCGTTAATTTCGATTAATTAATTACAGAAAAAATAACGCGTTAAAACTAATTAACGCATTTAACGGAACGTTTCTCAGTGGACGAATTGTAGGCTCAAATATGGACGGACCGGAAGAGACCGCGTTGTGTTTTTTTTGGGGTTACCATTTTAGATGGTAGAAATGGCACTTTATGTTAAACTGTTGGTCTGTGTAGCTAAAATAAACAGGATTTTGCTGCTTAAACGTATGTATATGTCTATTCATTGATTCACTCGTATACCAAAGTCCATTTGAATTGAAAAATGTTGCTTCTCGTGTCAAATATTGATATGCGATTAAAATACGATTTAATTTCGATTAATTAATTACAAAGCCTCTAATTAATTAGATAAAAAAATTCATTGAGTCGCACCACTAGTAATTAACATTGTCATGTATTAGCTATTCTATTTTATGGACATGGTATGGTTGTATGTTATCTGTGGGCAATATTTTAATGTACTATCTTCCTTCTGTTCTATTACAGCCTTGATGCTGGGATGCCTGGTGTGGTTGAGGCCAGAGAACACTGTGATGCAACACCAGTCAGGTTTCAGCTGCTGCGCAATGCTGATGTCCAGCCCCCCAAAGATGGTCTTCAGGTACAAGCCCCACCCGGACTGGACATGGCCAGACAGAAGTATCTTTCTGAGAAGATCAGAGAATTCTGTTATGACGAGGCTCAAGACATCACTTGCCTCCTGCCAAACAGCAGCTCAGAAGAAGAAGACTGTCCGTGTATAGCTGTTACTAGCACTCTGATTGTACTGTACATAGGCTCTCTCTCATTATCACAATGGCACACATGTATAAAAACATTGCAAATAAATTACATTAAATTATTGTTGCTATTTTTTGTACCTTTTACAACTTCTGCTTGCATTTTTTATCATGTAGCCTGTGACAATAAAAAAACTTGAAACTTCAACTTCATCTTATATTCATATTCATAATAGGCTTTATGTTCAAAACTCGTTGACCTAATGTTAACCCAGCTAGTGGGCCCCACTGAGGCCTACTGTAGTCCGGACGATAGAAACGTCCAATTTGATTATGTTTATTTACATTCATCTTCCCAACTACGGGGGCTCTACAGTTTCAGACAGAACGGCCAGTAAAAAATTGGGTTGCTGGAGTAATGGTCTGTTGGTAGAATCATGGTTTGTCATTTTGGAACTATTCATAGAATAATACATGGGGATTGTGCATAACCATATAGATTAGAATTATGAATGCTGCCTTTAGTGAATTTAATGTATTACTTTTTAGTAAGCTTACTAGCCGACATTATTGTCATTGAAAAGCCCATCAGACCACCACTGACAGATAATGACAGCTAGTCCAGTGGGGGAGTGGTTGGGGGTGGGGTTAACCAGCTATTGTTACCACCCATTACCTGGCTGTGAGAGGTGTGAACAGCTCTGAATCTTTAAAGCTGTTTTTCTCTGCTTAGTGATTTCAGTCAAAGGGTAGGAGGGCTCTCTGTACCCGGGTTGAGGCTTGAGATAGAGGCTAGGAGGGCATCTGCTCTAAGGGCTCCACAAAGTGCTCAGAGTACTCTGGGAAAAGTGTATTTTTTTTTCTTCTGTAGGTGGCCGCATGCTGCCGCATACTTCTTCTGTCAGGGACAGCATACTAACATTTGACAACAGGGAGCATTTTGCAATCCCCTCCATGCAGTATAATATACAGTATATCTCAACCCATTGTGTAGGGTTACATACAATACAGAGCTAAACCAAGGCAGGTGAGTTACATAATACACAGAGCTAGACCGAATGAGCAGTTAGGCTGCGGTGGGTGGTAGCGCATGGTGAATCGGAAATATCACAAGAATCATCGGTCATGCTACTAGTTGCTACACTTTGAAGAAGTATGACCCGCTAGAGTAGATCATTACATTGTCTACTCTCGACAAAAGAAGGAGGGAGCACAAGATCTTCAGGCAACTCAATTGTATCTGTCACCGCTGCGCTATGATCGGATCATGATTTCTCTAGTGAGACCGCCCTGCCAAGTCAGCCTTTTATCACACCATGTGGTATGGTTACTCTCTCAGGATTATATTTACATTCTTTATATGTCTCCTATATCCGCTTTCTCATCTCTGCTTTATAATGTCAATCCCGCCATTTCATTTGGGACATGAAATCGACAACCATCATGACAAGAGACGATGCCATGTGCCCAGCAATAGGCGCATACCATTGCTGATTGGGCCTCATCAGTTTCTAACACCTCATCTATTTTCCTCCTTGAAATGCAGGGAAGACCTGGAGTTTATCAATGTGCTCGTTGTGAGGTTTTTGTTCCTCAACAACCTCGGGGGTGAAGTGCGAACAAATGTGGGAAAATTGTAATGAAAAACGACACTAAAAAAAATATCCCAGTTGGTATCAAGTCCATTTGGGCTGAAGATGGCACACCCTTCATGTATCAAGCAGGCAACATCTGTTTAAAACTGTGTATATATTTGTGGAAAGATTATCAGCACTCAGCACTTTCAGAACTATTTTGGCATCACTTGACTTTGTCGGATGTTCTAATATTCTACTGCCCACATGGTGGGACCTCATTGAAGATGATGTTGGCTTACAATGTATTTACTCTCCCGTTTGGACAATGTACTGTTGTGTTCTTCAAATAATGGCGTGTCTTGCCTTGTCCAGCCCCCGCCCACTACCCCTGAACCATCGTTATTTAAATTCATGACCCCAACTGGAGGTTTGGTCCTGATGTCTGCCAGGGTCATTCTTCAGTTTTTTACAGATTATGATATATATTTGAAGAAGATATGCTTCTGTGAATGTTGGTACACCTGAAATCACCAAGCAGAGAAAAACAGCTTTAAAGATTCAGAGCTGTTCACACCTCTCACAGCCAGGTAATGGGTGGTAACAATAGCTGGTTAACCCCACCCCCAACCACTCCCCCACTGGACTAGCTGTCATTATCTGTCAGTGGTGGTCTGATGGGCTTTTCATTGACAATGTCGGCTAGTCAGCTTACTAAAAAGTAATACATTAAATTCACTAAAGGCAACATTCATAATTCTAATCGATATGGTTATGCACAATCCCCATGTATTATTCTATGAATAGTTCCAAAATGACAAACCATGATTCTACCAACAGACCATTACTCCAGCAACCCAATTTTTGACTGGCCGTTCTGTCTGAAACTGTAGTTGCCCCCGTAGTTGGGAAGATGAATGTAAATAAACATAATCAAATTGGACGTTTATCGTTCAGACTATAGTAGGCCTCAGTGGGGCCCACGAGCTGGGTTAACATTTGGTCAACGAGTTTTGAACATAAAGCCTATTATGAATATAAGATGAAGTTGAAGTTTCAAGTTTTTTTTATTGTCACAGGCTACATGATAAAAAAATGCAAGCAGAAGTTGGAAAAGGTACAAAAAATAGCAACAATAATTTAATGTAATTTATTTGCAATGTTTTTATACATGTGTGCCATTGTGATAATGAGAGAGAGCCTATGTACAGTACAATCAGAGTGCTAGTAACAGCTATACACGGACAGTCTTCTTCTTCTGAGCTGCTGTTTGGCAGGAGGCAAGTGATGTCTTGAGCCTCGTCATAACAGAATTCTCTGATCTTCTCAGAAAGATACTTCTGTCTGGCCATGTCCAGTCCGGGTGGGGCTTGTACCTGAAGACCATCTTTGGGGGGCTGGACATCAGCATTGCGCAGCAGCTGAAACCTGACTGGTGTTGCATCACAGTGTTCTCTGGCCTCAACCACACCAGGCATCCCAGCATCAAGGCTGTAATAGAACAGAAGGAAGATAGTATGTTAAAATATTGCCCACAGATAACATACCATGTCCATAAAATAGAATAGCTAATACATGACAATGATAATTACTAGTGGTGCGACTCGATGAATTTTTTTATCTAATTAATTAGAGGCTTTGTAATTAATTAATCAAAATTAAATCGTATTTTAATCGCATATCAATATTTGACACGAGAAGCAACATTTTTCAATTCAAATGGACTTTGGTATACGAGTGAATCAATGAATAGACATATACATACGTTTAAGCAGCAAAATCCTGTTTATTTTAGCTACACAGACCAACAGTTTAACATAAAGTGCCATTTCTACCATCTAAAATGGTAACCCCAAAAAAAACACAACGCGGTCTCTTCCGGTCCGTCCATATTTGAGCCTACAATTCGTCCACTGAGAAACGTTCCGTTAAATGCGTTAATTAGTTTTAACGCGTTATTTTTTCTGTAATTAATTAATCGAAATTAACGCATTGAAGTCCCAGCCCTAATAATTACCTGAAGTGCTGGTAACTCTTAATCTTTTTGAAGTAGCTACTCAGATGCTGGTGCCAGTTGTAGCTTTCAACAAGCACTGTGCTGTCCTCCAGTCCGACAAGCTGTGGGATGTTGACTAGCTTCACAGGAGTGCTGTCTCTCACAACCCCAGCGATGTCAGCCAAAGTGTCCACTCTGGTCTTCCTGAAGCGCTGCTTGACCAGGCTGAAGCACCAGTCGGGGGCCAACTTGGTGTGGTCTGCAATCAGGAAGTGGAGGTCCAGCTTCAGGTGAAGCTTGTGCATGGTGCGCCAGGCACAGTACCACAGCACAAAATTGTTCTTGTTTTGTCCACTGCAGTTGTCACAATGAAGGTCCACACGTGTTTCTCCAACTCCATAGTTGAACTCCATGAAGAAATTATGCACGTAGTTGATGACTGCATTGCTGCCCTTGCTTGAGGCCATCCCTTCATCGATCAGGTAGTTCACTTGCTTCGGCATCCCTTCACAGCAGACACCAAAAAGGCCACACTTGCGTGGAGTCAAAAAGTACATGGGCCCAGGCTGATGTGGGTCAGAAGGGAAGTGGACTTAAGAGAGGAGGCGATATAGAACAAAGGGGAAGAGAAGAAAAAGACAAGATGCATTGAAGATCAACATCACAGAGGTGTGTGTGTGTGTGTGTGTGTAAACCAAATCAACAGTGTTGTCATAGGATGAACTTATTCTCACCTGCTGTGCAAAAGCAAAACTGTAGTGCATTGTGATCTCCCTGCTTGCAGGTGTGGAGGGGCCAAGGGAGAGATCCAACTCCTCACAGGTCTTGGCACAGGCAGCCTTCATGTCGTTTGTAGAGTGACCACTCCTTTGCAACACTGTGGAGATGCTGTAGCTGCTTCTTTAGCTTGGCTGATTTCACCACGTCAGGCAGGTTGGCACTGCGGAATAGAGGACTGCGCGGGCCTGGAAAGTAGGCCCTAGCCCGGCCCTGGCCCTTGAGAGTGAGGCCCCAGCCCAGCCCGGCCCGCCACATTATTAGAACTCTCAGGCCCGAATTAAGCCCGACATTTTTTTAACCTCCCATATTTGCGACTAATGTCGCAAATAGTTCTAGACTTGTTGCTCATATGCGACAGGTCTAGTTATAGACTTCCGACCTTATTTGAGCACTTTAAATGGCAATAAGTGGTTATATTAGTTTCATTTCAATTAAGTTATTTTAGGAAATGTTTGAAGCATTTTGTAGGCAGTTAAATAATTCTTTTTATTTTCTGAAGTGAGTGACGAGCAGCTGCGTGGCGATTAACAGTTGATCCATTGGCTACATATCAGATCAATGTTGAATAGGCTACTACAAATTATATCCCAGTGAATAGGCCACAAAAAACAACTCAACACTTAAAGCGTATATCAGTGTTTATTATTAAACGTAGCCTATAAAAACCATTGGAACAGTTACGCTATTATTAACAGAGAAAACAGCTTGTCTTACCCGAGTAAGCCTTGACTAAAATAAAATTCACCAAAACAGGCCATTCCAATAATCAAGGGCGTATTTTTTTTTGGACATTGGTGGGAACATCACAGATATTGCGCCAAAGAATGCGCAATTACGCAACCGTGAGGCGTGGATATTGTCCCCAGCGTCCCCACTAAATTCTACGCCCATGCATCCAACGCACGCTCACTGCTGCTGCTGCTGGTAATAAAGCCTCTTTGAATTTTATTTAATTTCATTGAGAGAGAGAGAAAAAAAAGCCTGAGCCCGGCCCGTATCAGAGCTAATGATGGGATCATTGGCCCGAGGCCCGGCCCTCGGGCTGTCGGGCTTTCGGCCCCCCGGGCCTCGGGCTCCATTGCAGGGCTCTACTGCGGAACACGTGGTAGTTGTTCTTCTGGCACAGGCAGCACATGTCTGTCTTGGGTTTGGGTTCTTGTTATGTGAGGGAGCAGTGACTTCCACAGCCTGCGGAAGCTCTCCAGACTAACAACACGTTGCCTGCAAAAAAAAAAAAGGATATTATGAGTATGAAATTGGACAAATATCAGGTGTACATATCCACACAACAGTAGTTTTTTTTATTTACAGAAAACATTAACACTTCTATTATCTATGACTTATATATTTACATACCAAGTTTGTGATGAACGACACAAAATCTTTGGTGGTCCTCATGTTTTGCTGTTTGCTTGTGGACGTTTGGCATATCTCTCGCGTGGAAACTGCACCCCGATCTCTGTAGGATTGCAGTAGGGTCTGGAGAAGATTGTTAAGCTGACACTGAAACCAAAAAACAACGCTAAGCTTTGCTGCTGTGCTAACGTTTCTCAACAAAGCCAGCTTGTGTTAGCTGTGTTAACGTTAGCATCACACAAATAAACAAATAAATATTTAACTTACCCGACAACAAAGCGGAACGTCGCACGGCATACCACTGTTTGTTCGATGTTGGACTCTGTTTCTGTGATGTTTCCGTTTGTTTTTGCACTTTCTTTCGACCGTTCAGTCATTGCTGTTGTTCTAACGGGCCCATTATGTATCCCAAGATCAACATGTCCTTCAGATCTGGTGACAATGACGCGACGAGGTCAATCTGATTCTGTAGATCAACTTTGAACATAGTTTTTTGGTGCGCGAATTCGGCTGGTATACGCTGTGGCCACGCTGCTTTATTTATGGGCGGTGGCTCGACTGAAACTAGCCAATGAAACTGAATATGTTAGTTAAACGCCACCCCTATCACGCCCCCAAACCCAGACCTGAAATTAACATGAACTTGCCTACTTTGACGACAAAGTAATGACTGTTTAGTGATCTTTAAAACTGTTGTTATATGAGTGGCTACTTCTCAACTTCAATTTTCGTAATATGGAAAAAAAAGGAAAAAAAAAGAAATGCCGACATCCAGACCAAACCTCCAGTCGGGGTTACATATGTGTCACCTAAGTTGATTACGCATTCTGTTCACCTGTGCTCCTTATTACTGGAGTTTCCTCATGGTGTCTCCGCGTATCGCTTCTGTTCGTTTCTATCCGTGTTCTATTCCTTCCTTGTGATTTCTTCTTTTGGATCGTGGTCAACTTGTTTATCTGCTGCTGGGAGCTCTGCTGTTGAGTTGTTATTGCTGTGTCTTGGAACAGAGGGCGACTCTGTTCCAAGCTTGTCATGCCGAGACAGCGGTGCTGACTTCCTCGTGTAACTGTCTTCGTCCTAAAGACTGGAGCCTTTCTTCACTGTTTCACAATTGACTCATTGAACGTCTGACCTCACAGCGACTCAGGGGTGCAAGTAAACAATGGCGAGAAGGAAAGGGCGGATACCAGAGTGTTGTCCTTTGTTTCTGTAGGAGATTTGCTTTCATTTTCCCTTTCATCTTGTCAGTGTTCCTGGAACTAATATGCAAGTGCTTTAAAGGTTTTATTCACATTTATCACTCAGTACACACAGTATCACTGCACTATCCACAGTCTGACCACACTAACCAGTGGTGGAAAGTAACAAGTAAGTACATTTACTCTAGTACTGTACTAAATTACAATTCTAAGGTACTTGTACATTACTTGAGTATTTCTATTATTCTTCTACTCCAATAGATCTGAGAGGAATTCCACCAATGCCACTGACCCTAATCTTGGATCCAGTAGTCCTACATTGTTATAGAATAACTTTCGGGGGGAGCGTGTCTCCTCTGATCCCTTGTTTGTCTCCCACTGTTTGTGCATATGTGTGTGTGTGTGTGTGTGTGTGTGTGTATGCTGTCTGATGCTGTCCCGTTCACATGGTCCAAGCCGCACCCCTCCAATCCATCGTCTCATCAACTCTTCCCTCATTTCCTGCTAGGTCGTGGTTTCAACCACAACCCGGCTACTTGAATTGTGTATTCAAGCTCTCTGTCTCATGGGTAGTTTGGACTCGTCGCTAACTGTGTCTCCTTGTGCCATAGGATCATTACTTGCCTATCTGCCTGCCTGTTCATCTCTCCCTGCTTGCCATTCAGCAATCCAGCCTGCCAGTCACAAGCTTCCCAGCGAGCTTCCACAGCCCCTCTCTCTGCTCCACCACGCTTCACCAGTCGCCAGCCTTCCCTTACCCCTCTGCCTTCGTTCGAATTCCCCCCCATCCATCCTCATTCCCTGGAAATCCTGTCAATAAAACTTTCCTCATTCCTTCTAACTCCCAGTCTGTCTCTTGATATCCCAGAGTTGATCGTAACAGAGACGGCATTCTGTGCTGATGTGGACAGCCCGGTGTAAAATATTAATTCATTACCAAGGTTGAAGTCAAAATAAAAAAGACGGTTGTCACGCTGAGAACGGTTGCTCACGCTCACCCTTCTGTTCGCTCATATTATCGTCATGCATCCCAATTATTATGATTGTTTACATGACGATCTGCATTCTTAGTCATAATGATTGTTTGTTTTTGTGAACGGCCTCATGGTGCATCACTGCTGCAAGGAATTGTGGGACTGCAGGATGGTCCAGTGTACCCTATGCTAAAGGAGATAAGAAAGGAAGCGTTGAAGCACCTGTCCTTAGCATTTAGAGAATTCGACCAGGTCTTATCATGGCTGCCTCTTAGATACGTCCGGGTCATTTAGGAACCTTCCTAAGCAATAAAGACTGGGATTCAGGATTCAAGAAGTTTAAGCCCAGTCTTAGTTGTATTTTGTGTATGCTTATGTCTGCTTTCATGGTGCATGAATAGTGAATAGACATATGGTGGAAATCACTTTGCATTGTATTAGTCCATCACTCTACCTAGTGACTTGATATAGCAAACACACCAGTAGAGTGGTCCAGCAATTAGTGTTTTCGCTTTTTTTACATGGAGTGGTATTCCCACGGAGTCCCACGTCTCCTTGGTGCTTTTACTTTCCTTTATCGATTCATCTCTTCATGTTGCCATCATTCCTCTCTTGCTTCGTCCCTCGCTATCTCCCTCCTTATCCATAATGGATGAGGCACACTCAGGACAATGTTTTCCTTGGCTAAATGCTAAGCGGTTTCATGAAGGGGAAGTACAGTATGCCAGGGCTAATGCCAACGCACCGGCCTCTACAGACTTCTTTACTCTTCCGTTTGTATGCACCTTTCTGTTGTACTCCTTATCTACTATTATCTTAGCTTAACTTCCCCCACAGGAGCAGATTTAAAAATATGTCGTTTGTGGAATATAGTGTCCTGCTTGCCATCATTAGATTGCCACATAAGGGCACAGACTCTAAGAACTCTGGGCTATTACACGATATCTGGTGCCTATTGTATAACCACATATGGACATATTTTCATGAAACAAGGTTACTTGGCAAGTAGACATAGAAAAATGGTGGGTTCTACACATACCTCACACATTTACCAAGCAGCCAGCCACTAACCTGACGAGCCAGATGGTTTGTTTCACAGAACCATCTGGGAAGTTGTCATTGGAAACTGAATGGAAAAAGGGCTAGCACTTTCAAAAACTACTGCAGGCAGGTGATTGGATGAACCATCTGTCTGGTCTGGCCAGTGGGAAGCCTGGCCAGACCAATCTTAAGAGAGAAAGAGTGCTCCAACAGCTCCATTGTTCTAACAGTCCCTGCCATTATACATGTATTTTCCAGTATTCAATATACAAATATTGCATTTGTTATGCGCAGTTTCTAGTGGTCATCTACTGTGGCTGGAGTTCGGGTTCTGGTTCAGGTTCTGGATTGTCTGTAGCAAAGCAGCGAGCTCGGGAATCAATGTGACACAAGGCAGCATCACCCGGAATGATTCCAAGTTTATTAAGATACATAGAGCATATATACCTTCTGGGATAGAAAAAAAACCAGGAGCATGTACATGTAAAGCATGCAAAGCAGATAGGGAGACGTTGACCTCCCATTCCCACCAAGGACAGCATAAGGTCTCCTGTTGACCTCCCATTCCCACCTTCGACGACAACGACACTCGAGGACAACAACAGTGAGTGCATCTCAGGGCTAACAGATAAGAGTGAAGCTAACTAGTCACGTAGGCCACACGACAGAGTGGAAAGTTACTGGCCCACAATATTAATACATCCACAACTCCCAACAGCATTCACATGCATTTTTCGCATTTTGTATCCAATTACATGTATAGTTCATGTTTGAAAAATATATGATTCAAAATAAACACTGATACAATCTCACACACATAAAAAACAAACAATTTCAAAAAAAATATTACCGTAATTGATTGAATTAGCCAGCAGTGAGCAAGTGAATCTGCTGATTACGCCATCCACACGGTAAGGAACACCATCACAGCGATAAGGAAGACACAGCTGCAGCTCAGAGCCCCAGATGATTCCACACACGCGTTGAGATCATCTAGACAACAGATGAACAAAGTAGTGAGTTCCCGCTTTCATATTCCACATCTTTCACAAAAGCCACATCAAGCGTGGAAACCGCACCCGTGAGACATCGCACAAGGTTATAATTGGAATCTAGAAATGAAGAGGAAACAAACTAGACTGCAATTGAACTTTTTTTTTATTTCCTTTCGTCGGGGACCAAAAATAACGTGGCATGAATTTTTGGAAAGATGCTTTCCTTCGGGTATTGGTGGTTCAGTTCAATTTGTGTGTTGGGATGTGTTCGACTCCCTCCTTTGGAGCCTACTAAGTGGATATTATGGGGAAATACATTCTCTGCCGCAAACACGAGGGGCATGCGCACCATTCTCTGGTGTAGATATGAGTTCCTCTATGCCAAGGTTAACTCATTTTGACAACTCCACTGTGATTTCCTCAAATCTGACAGCAGCTTCTGTCAAACTCTGATGATTTCCTCAAATTAGATATGAAGTGAATTACACACTACTGCTCTTTTTTTCAATACTAGAATATAATATCAGAATAGGTTTGGAATATATACATAAATTAAATGAGCTCAACATTAGTGAGTTGACGCTGACAAAATAGTTAATAACAGCAAATAGATGAATAACCCGTGCATGGTACTCAAATACACAGTCAAAACCCACGTCAGTTGTGAAATGAACATTTTTGAATAATGTTTATGATTAATAGCCAGATCAGTTCAGGGTTGTATGTATAATTATTATTGACAAACTGTGTGACTAGCATTAAGTGAAGTGTTGAGCGGCCCTCATCCCACTTGCACGTGCAGTGCTACTGGGAGCCATGGTAGGAATTTGCCGTTGTTTAAATGACTTGCAGCAATACGTGAATACACTTTGAGCTCATGTGTACATTTGGGCTCGGTCGGTACAGATACGCAAGTGTGAAAATAAGGTCACTCAAAAGGTTCCACATCCATATTCATGAGATGACCGATAGGAGCGCATTGATAAGAGAGGGTGATTTGTTTTGGGTCTGTGTGTGTCTGTGTGTGTGTGTGTGTGTGTGTGGAACTCCTTACCTGAGACTTTCTGTATCTCTGGCAGTAAATTGGCCCAGAATCGACACTGTTGAGTGATCATCTTGCTCCCGAGTTGCGGAGGGTTGGTGTTCAGAGTCATATAGACCTCGCTGTCTGCCTGATACAGTGGCCAGGAAGCCTCACTACGGCTCGGATTTCTACGTGGAAACAGCGGGAAAACAATAGCATGTACAATCACACAACAGTTCCAACAACACCGGGTGATGTACGATCGTTTTTAGTAGGAGCCGTGAAAGTTGGTTCGTACCCTGTCCGGGCGAAGTTGGCCCAGTGCTTCATGATGCTGCGGCTCATGTTTACTTCCCTCTCCGTGTACTTAAGCGACGCATTCAGTGGCATCCCAAAGACAAACTCTATCTCGTAGCCATGCATCACGCCCATCCATTTTGGCCAGGGGTTGGTGGATGAGACGTGATCAAATAGATAGAGGAATGTTTGACCTCCGTGCTGGGAATACCTGGAGACAGAACATGGACGCTTTGGACGACCATAGCCATCAATCCATTGGAGCCTAGTCTATTCTGTTAGGTCAAGGCCTACCGTTGGATCTTATCTCCTTTCTTATCTCGTCTAGTTTCGTCCATTTTGGCAGTTGAAGTCCGACCAGTAAAGCATCAAGATTCACGACTCATAGTGAATCTTGATAACATTTGAGTGTACACATAATGGTTACAGTATGCATGGATAAGCATGTATTCCTGTCACATTATTGGTTTACCTGCGAGCAAAATCTAAGGTGGGACATTTGAAGATCTGGTCTCCTGTCAGGTCAGCCATGGCATCTCTGTTCTTCCTCTCATCTCCCACATCACTCCAGTCAGTGTACTGGAAGACGGCGGCCTCTTTTGCTGTGTGGCTGGCTCCCAGCACTGCGAACGGAATGTTTTCCAGAAACTGCTTCCTACTGATGAGACTCTCGCCCTCGATGCTGTAGCCAGGCATGCCGTAAACGAGGAATACTGATCCTTCATTCTTGTTTACGCCGATGAGCACCTCAGTCTTCTTAAATTTACCACTCTTGAGCAACACCTGTAGGGAGGCATCACCGGTGTGATGAGTGGTGTGTGTGTGTGAGTAGCCATCAGTTATTCACATCGCGATTCAGAGGCAGATATATTGTGGTGTATTGTGGTGTGTGTGTGTGTGTGTGTAAGTGTAACTTCACACATTGACTTCAATCAGAAAGACGTCAAAACAGCAATTCAAACAGTGGCTATGGAGTTATATTTAGAACCACAGACAAACCAACAATTAACAAAAAAGTTGACGATTTGCATTGCGTGAACAATTATTCATCCTTTAATTTGTTCCCATGCAGTCACGACAAGTTCAGTTGTCAATTAACACTGAAGTAAAAATAACAAAGCAAAATGAATAAAAATCAGCTCAAGTAAAGGATAATATTTGTGTATTGTACTGTATTATATTCATAATAAAGAGATCTTAAAGGTAACGTAATGTCACAAATGTACTGGCCATTTGCTCAAAACCTCTGGTCGTGTGCTCATGTACTCGTTTTAAATAACTGATATCGGCTTAATCAAACCATGAGTCAGCCCTGTTGGACAGGTGCCCAAACCTACCTCCGGTTCCTCGGGTAGGAAGTTGTTGTCAATGGACGGCAGGAAGGGCAGCGGCAAGCTGGAGCCCTGAGTAAACACACCGTACTGCTTCGTGACGATATCCAAGGGGTCGGCCCTCTGCAGGCACTGCTCCAGTCTATCTGCAGGAGACAGGGGCAGCCCAGAAGAGATGCCAAGGTCTGGGCCCTAGCTCAAGGTGTGTGTGTGTGTGTGTGTGTGTGTGTGTTTGTGTGTGTGTGTGTGTGTTGGGGCGGGGATGGTGGGGAGGATGAGGGGTTCATTGGATAATTATTCATCCAAAAATCAATGGAATCATTAACAACAACACTATCTTTACAGAGAAAGCAGATTCAGTTTGTTAGTTTGTGTATATATATATACATTGCAATATTCTAATGTAAGATGAATAAAAGTAAGCAACAAATCATAACATAAATACAAAATTAATGAAAAGTAAACAAACAAAGGGATACCTCTTCCAAATCTCCGTCTGGGTGAGCATGGCCCAGGGTGCGGTAGGGCAGCCACTCTGCAGGATGGCCCGTTTGAAGAGCCCCTGGCTGCCTGGAGAGAGGAGGTGGTAGCCTACGGAAGCAGCACCGGCGCTATTCCCAAACAGAGTCACCTGGAGACATGCCACAGTGAAACTTGAGTTGCTTAGTTGTATTGATAACTTGTATGTGTTGCCTTCAATCAAAGCCTCAAAGAGAGGCAATGTAAAAAAAATACTAAATCCTGTAGGACCCTCTGTGAAAAACATATCAAACTCACAACGGTACAAGAACTTGCCAAAGATGTGGCGAGGTGGCGTGGTCAGCGTTGACAGGTTGAAGACGAGAGCAAAACACCTGGGATTGACGCAGCCACGCAATCACGAAGTCGTCTGACAAATAATCCAATCGTTTTAATAATCAACAGAAGTCGCTCATGGGCGTTTAAGGATACACATACATTATAATGAACAATATGCTGATCGATTTATTCCGCGAAGAGGGGTCGGCGTCGCTACACAGGTGTCAATAAATACCGTTAATACCCGTTAATTACACTCATCACCCACGGCGGCTGCGTCAATCACAGGTGTGTCCCCCCCCCCTGTCTTCACCTGTCGACGCTAACCACGCCCCCCTCGCATATCACACCTTGTATTCCTTATGAACGAGACAGTATGCTGTGCGAGACAACGATAGCCTATAATGCCGGCAACGCCAACGCGGATCAGATCAAACTTTTCGGGTCCTTCTGAAAATATGTTTTCTTCTCGTGTCTCGCCTCTGAGGGCCACCGTGGATCACAACATCCTGAATAAATGATGAATCAATTGGACAAATGTTTTTTTTTTTTTTACAAACTCTAACTCAACTACCTTTGAGGGGTCACCTCCAAAAAATGCTGCGTTATCTGCGACCCAGCGGAGGGCCAACTGCTGGTCCAGTAAGCCTGCGTTGCCACGGATATGAACGCTTTCACGGAGCGAAAGGAAGCCCAGCGCTCCGACCCTGTTAAAAAGCAAAAAACATACTGTGTTGACAGATCATGTCTGACTATTAAATGGATTATGTGTAGGATGTGTGCATACATACTGTACACCATACAGCATATAACAATGTATATTTTAGTACATTGATTTATATGTGTATTGCTCACCTGGATATTTTTGTTGTATATTCCATTTCATTTTATATATCATTACTTATTTACACAGAATTTCTATTCACAGTTCTATTTCTATTTTGCACAGTTCTATTTCTATTTTGTAGTTTTATTCTATTTTGTATTCCTTTATAATTACTGTCGGTTGTCGGGCGTTTTGCACAAAAAGTTTTTCACTCACTGCTTATACTCACGTGTAAATTGTGAAGTGACAATAAAATACTTGAAACTTGAAACTTGAATCACTTTAAGTGCCAATGCATGAACATGATGTCATTTAACTTAACCATGTCGGTTTTACCGGGAATAAGGATGGAGGTAGTGTGGATAATGGCAAAAATGTCTAGTCTGTCATAACTTTGTAACTTTATAACTAACATTAGTATATAATTGTTATTGTCTCAAACCACGGAGCTCTGCACTCCAGTGCACCAGCAGGCTGCAGTTCACCTACCGGCCAAAGGGGCCAGTAAAGAGAAAACATTCAGATTCTTACACATAGTACCTTTAAGTGTTCAGTAATGGTTGTAATCGACAAACACTGCTGATTAAGTAAAGATAAATAAGTTATTGCATAACTATCTTCATTTACTTTGTTGGGATTGTGTCTCAGTTTTTTTGTGTGGATAAATGCATACTTTGTTGCCTTGCCTGAAGTTCATTGACACCACCACCACGTTTTCTGATTGGCTCAGAAAGCGTCCGTCGTAAAAATCCAGGGAGGAAGTCCCTGCTCTGAACCCGCCTCCGTAGATCCACACCAGCACCGGCAAGGCTTGCGGTGGGGCTTTAAGATGTGGGGTCCAGACATTGAGATAAAGACAGTCCTCGCTCATTGGAGTGTTAGGGTTCCACATCTCTGACCCGTGAAACCCTGTTTAGGAAACATAAACATAGAGATAAGACAGGTTAAGGGAAACTGATTGGTCTACACACACACACACACACACACACCCATTTCATAAGTATCTGCAGTGTGTAGATTCCACAAATTACATCCACAGTTTTGGAACAATTTAGGGCCAAGGTTGGTGTCCTCCCATGCATGTTTACGGTGCCTTTGCGTCGTACATGTGGTCTCCCCTGTTCAATTTCTGTTGTTTTTGGAAACAGTGTGTGTGTGTGTGTATGCAGGAGTGAAGAGGAGAGAGAAAGATACATAGAGATAGAATCATAGAGATGTAGAATCATAGAGATAAAGATACATAGAGATAGAGTTGCAAAGGCACCTGGATATCTGGTATCATGCAGCTGATAGCAGGTATTTGCGAACTGAGCTGCCTTTTTCACCCCTTCCCATTTGGGAGCTGGCTGCGGTGGTCGGAACCGGAGCTCCCCGATTGGGGGTTCCGCATAGGGAACGCCCAGGAACGCCCTCACATCGCTGCCAAGGACGGACAGCTGCATCCCCTGCACTTTCCCGTTCAGCGTGGCGACGGTGAGGTCGTCCCGATGCTGGGCCAGGGACCCACCACACAGCCCGAGAAACAAGAAGAGGAAGTTGATCGCCATCGCCATGGAAGAACCCTGCAAAGAGGAATGAATGAATTGTGTGTATGTGACAATGATGACATTGCCCCCCCCCCCCCCCCCCCCGTGCCCACCTCCACCTGAGCTGTACCTTATGTTCTGAGAGATGTGCCACAAATTGTGTCAGTGATATTTAAAATATTTTTTGCGGGGCGGGAAATTGGTTGTCTCTTTTGTGGTAGCTTGTTCTTGGACAGTGCTTCCATCAATACCATCCTAACTACGCAGTGGCGGTCGAGCATATTGAAGTCCATTCCTTTAATTTCCCTGTACGTTCCTTCGTCTGAAAATCTCCTATATGGCCTATATGGCTTCAATGAATGTACAGCAGATGCTAACATCTGAGCGCATGGTGGATGTCTCCTCCCAGAGAGAGACATCCGTCCACAACGGCACACCTTGTTTCTGTTTCACAGAAGCCTCCTGCGACATGATGTTGGGTTTCAAGTTCAGCTGTGCACTTGTCGTCTTTACTACTGTTGTCATCTCCTGTTATTTTACTCGTAGCTCTTAATTGATTAGCATTAGTCGTACTGCCGGGTGTGTGTATTAGAAAATGTATTATCTGACTCATCCATCTGCCACATTTATGTAATCATATTAATGATTGACTGATTGCTTAAATTGTCATTGGTCGTTGAAACTACAGGCAAGGATATCTCACACTAAACGTCGGTAATGTTAAGCAGTCTTTACAAATGGTATATTCTGGTATATTACAGCGCAAGCCACTGTGATGGCTGTGTCTGCCTCCACACCCACGGCATCCTGCTGTCTGCAGTCTGTCTGCCACCACGAACTAGAGTTCACAATAGATGGTGCGGCTGCCATAAAGCCTCAACTGATAACCTTTTCATGACCTAGATATCACAACATTTATAGTCCATGACGAATGACAATAAGTAAATAATTATAGATTGTTTTTAATATAATGGATATGAATATTAATAAAAATACATAAATACAGATTATAAACAAGAGAAAGAAAAAAAATACATAGAGAGATAGAAGCAATCAATTATTAATACATGAATACAGATATAAATACAGACAAATACATTTGAAAGACAAAATATAACACAGATGTTGCCTGTTTATCTTGGCCGTCGGCCCTGTAAAACTTTGTTTGAAAAGCGTCTTATTATAATCCTCTGCCAGTTACAGGCTACATCTAAAATTAGTTAAATCATGGACATTTATAAAAGAACCAACAGCAATAATGGCAAGCAGCCAGTGTAATTCCTGCCTGGCACAAGTCACAGGATTAGAAGAGGCACATGCATTGAGAAAACAGACAAGACCAGCATACAGTAAAGGAATCATTTTAGGTTTCTTTCTCTTTCTTTTTTGGTCTAAATGATTGCCTACCTTCTGTCACAAGTTAGTTTCATCTCCGTGTGCTGGTGAGTGAGGCTGCAGCAGTTATAAAGGGGGAGGGCTGGACTGTGCATCATTCCTCTGGGTTGGTCAGTGCAGACCACACCTCTTGTGCTACAAACCTATGCACTGTACCCTGACACTGCTATTATTGCTCCCACAATATTAGGCTGTAGGCTGTTTGCCTTGTCATACAGGTAGTATATACAGTATATACAGTACATATATATATATATATATTGTGGCAGCCAGCCACCGAGGAGCATAAGAGGAGAGATATGGAGGCATTATTATGGGCTGTTCCCGGCATTCACACTTCGGCCCATAGAGGGAGCCCCTGAGACACATCCGCCTAGACCGGCAATCATCCGAATTGGAAAAACCTGCGCCTTGTTAGAGGAACTCCGCGGCAGCCAATCAACGCCCTAATACGAGACTTCACCTACAGGGCGACAAGGAACTGCGCTGCGCCGTCGAGGAGCTCAAGCGGGCTCAAGAGGAGGTGCACTCCAAGGCGCTGAAGGTCAATCTGTTGACGGACAGCGTGAACAGCTTCATCACTAAGGCCCCGCCCACCGCCCACGACGCGCTGCGCTCCGAGCTCGACCTCCTCACCTCCAACTGCCAGAGACTCGGTAGCCGCCTGGACGGGAAGTGTAAGACCCTGGAGGAGTTGTGGGCCTGCTGGTGCGAGCTGCTCTCCTACCTGCAGCAGGAGAACGACTTCCTGGACCAGCTGGAGCAGAAGCTGGAGGAGACGGAGAACCTCCAGGTGGCCGGCGCCCAGGAGCTGCAGGATGCTCTGGATGGTCTGGATGTCCTCCTCCAGCACCCGGAGGACAACAGGAACCAGAACCGGGAGCTGTCCCAGACCCTAATCGACGGAGGGGTTCTGGACGAGCTCATACAGCAGAAGCTGGACGCTTTCAACACGCGCTGGGATGAGCTGATGGCCCGGGCACTGCAGCAGCAGAAGGAGCTGGATGAGAGTGCCCGGTGGGCTCAGGAGAACGAGCGAGGCCTCTGCGCCATCCAGGACGCCCTGGCCGAGGTCGACGGCCACCTCACCTCCTACCTGGCCGACCAGGTGGGCGCTCAGCAGATACCCCAGGAGGCCGAGGTGCCTCTGCCAGCTACAGGTCACAAGCGGCAGCCGGCGGACACCAGCACCACCAGCTCCGAGGACGAGAAGGTCCCGCCTCGGCGTTGGAGTCCGTGGCCAAGCGGACCGAGGTCCCGGCTGACGTCAACCACGACGACGACCGCAGCAGCGGGAAGCTCTCCGACGAGGGCCTGGGGACCAGCGAGTTCGACGAGGAGGTGGAGGAGGAGAAAAAAGTCCCAGAGGTGTCGGATGCCAGCCAAGGAGAAGCCCTCGTCGAGAAGGTTCCGGTCTCGGCGGAGCCTTCAGAGGCCGGGTCAGGAGAGGGCGCGGTGCCGGTGACCCAACCACCAGAGGCGCGGCTGATCCTGAGGAGGAAGACCGAGGAGGTCCACACTCTGAGATGCCAGGCCCGGCCCACGTCCGGGAAGGTCAGTAGGAAGGTCATGACCTCTGAGCCCAGCCAGGACCCCTGCAGACCGCCCTCTGGACATATGTACGCCCCAGGCAACAGCGTTCCCAACGGCACCAGGTCTTCGTACCGGCGGACAGCGGGCCTGTACTCGACCCGGACGGTGCGGGGGAAGTGGCAGTCGCTGGAGCCACGCATCTCTGACGTCATCATGCAGAGGATGACCGCCTCCAACATGGAGGCCGACATGAACCGCCTGCTCAAGCAAAGTGGGGAGCTGACCAAGCGCAAGGAGAAGATGATCCGGAAGCGGGAGCGGCTGGCCAGGGAGGAGCTGGAGAGGGAAGATGAGGGGACTCCCCCACGGCGAAGAGGGAGACACCCCACAAAGCGGGGAGGAAGCCAACCTAGGGGACATGTTCCCCCTAAACCCTGCCACCGACGTGGCCCCACTGGCAGAGCCCCTAGCTGGGAGATGCGGCTCTGCCCAGCTGGAGGACGTCAACCTCACCAGGAGCCGGCTGGCAGACCGGATCCGGGGACCGAAGAGACGGAGAGGGCCTTCCAAGAGCTAAAGGACGCCCTCTGCTCAGGACCAGGGTTGGTGACGAACCTCAAAGCCCCTCGTGGTCCAAACGGACGCATCCGAAACAGGGGTGGGTGCCGTCCTCGCCCAACTTCAAGAAGGTCCGGTGCCGCGCATGGGACCGCGGACGCCATGTCCAGGAGAGACGCCTTGGGGGGCTGGGTCGCCCCTCCCTCCCGGTCGGAGCTGAGGGGGGGGGGGTGTATGTGGCAGCCGGCCACCGAGGAGCATAAGAGGAGAGCTATGGAAGCATTATTATGGGCTGTTCCCGGCATTCACACTTCGGCCCATAGAGGGAGCCCCTGAGACACATTTACATTTTACATTTACATTTAGGGCATTTGGCAGACGCTTTTATCCAAAGCGACTTACAACACAGCCGCCTAGACCGACAATCATCCGAATTGGAAAAACCTGCGCCTTGTTAGAGGAACTCCGTGGCAGCCAATCAACGGCCTGTTTTCAGGACATAAATAGGAGAGGACCTGGGAAGAGTTGGAAGTGGTGGTGGTGGAAGTGGAAGTGGAGGAAGTGGAGGAAGTGGTGGAAGTGGTGGAAGTGGTAGTAATGCGCTGTGTATGTTCTGTGATCCTTGAAGAAGTTGGCTGTGTGCCTTTGCCCTGAGAACCCGCTTCGTGTCTGACCCTCGCCTGCCTGACGACCCTCCCGCCTGCCTCGCCCTGATCTGTCTGAGAATTCGTCCCGGTGTGCTGGACCCTGCTTCTGGACTACGACGACTCGACTGGATTACGGACTTGGCACTGCTAATAACTATAACCTCTCACTCCCCATTACAGTCGATAAAGAGTTTGTATTTCATTGAATTTTGGTGTGGACATTGAATTCGTGAACACTCTTCACCCCACTGAGTGTGTCACAATATATATTATTGCGTGACATTAACACACATCTTTTCTTTCCTTAAAGTGCACATTTCTATTGCTTATTGCTTATTTATCTTAGATATATTATATACTGTATATATATTTTTATATATATTATTACTCTCTGTTAAATGTTCAATGTTAGGTCGCGATTGCACAAAAGCACATTGCCTGTGCAATAAAGCTATTTCTGATTCTGAGCACAGCAAGGCTCCACCCAGCGGTCAATGGGGGCCTTGAGAGAGATGGACGGAGAAAGGCAGAGTAAGGGAGAGAGCAAGAGAGAGCACAAAAGAGAGAGAGAGAGAGCGAGAGAGAGAGAGAGAGAGAGAGCACAGACACAGTGAGCGGTCACAGTGGCCGCTGCCACGTAAACATTCATCGTTGGGGATTAGAGCTGTTGAAGGCACGACTGACACACATCTGATCTCTCTCTCTCTCTCTCTCTCACTTTCTGTTAATCAAGCATACACGCGCACACACACATACACACACACGCACACACGCACATACACACACACGCACGCACGCACATACACACACACGCAGGCATCCGCTATTAGGGATGAAATTCATTTTGCATTCGATGGGGAAAATTTGTAATTTAAATATACAATCTCAGCATCATGGACAAGGGTCATGGGTTTAATTTTCCAATTCTGCCGATAACAATCTGTGTGTGTGTGTGTGTGTCTGTGCGTGTGTGTGTGTGTGTGTGTGCATGTGTGTCTATGTAGCTTTTTCCAGGTTTACATTTACACTGTTAACTGTGTCGTGTGCTGAAACTGGGGTCGACAACCTTCACAACTGTTGGTTGTAAAGATAAGCAGGGGGCACTGTCCCCCTTGGACCCCCAGGATCTATGTATGTCCCTGAGAGATCCTATTGCACCGACAGACACCCTTTAACACCCTCTGACCCCCTTGCGTCACATTCATCCATTTTCTGGCCATTAATATAAACATTAGTTTATTTAAGTATTGATATATCCTTCTCATGAGGGGGGTGAAATGGTGTTAAAAGTCTCTGTAACATTTCATTCAGGACTCACTCAGATGCAATTTCCCATCCTGAATTGCCACAACAACACACATGCCCACATGTATGCGTGGCAGTGCTTTCTTGTCCAACATGTCCAACATGTCCAGGCTAGAGAGTAGCATCTGATGGGAGAGCAGAGGACTGACCAGGCTACATATAGCCTCCCTCGTAGGTGCAGGGTTGCCAGTTGACGGCCATTCCCCATGTACCATAACCACGTCTATTGTCTACTTTAATGCTGCTACTACTACTGCTAAAAACTACAACAAGGGGACTGTACAAAAACACACATTTTCTGCCTTGTAAATGGATTGTATTTATACAGCGCGCTTTACAGTTGCCTCACATTCACCAACGGTGGTGTCAACCATGCAAAGTAACAACCAATACGCCAGGAGCAGTTACGGTTAGGTGGTGTCTTGCTCAGGGACACCTCGACACTTAACTAGGCAGAGCCCAGGGATCGAGCCAGCAACCTTCCGGTTGCCAGACAACCGCTCTAACCTCCTGAGCTACTGCCACCGCCTTATGTCCATTTCTTTTACCGGAACCGGAGCTGATGTGTGATCTATACCACTAGGGACCTCGTACTTGGCATGTGCAACTCTGAAGCACAAGACGGGCGGCAAAGCGCCAACAGTGGGATCTCGGGCTCAGGAACGCTGGCCATGGCGGTGGGGGAGTTATTAGGGTCCAGTCCAACGCGCGGGGTGTGTGTGTGTGTGTGTGGGGGGGGGGGGGGGGGGGGGCAGTGGATTCCCCCCGGTCCTTCTAACGAGTACTGCCTCAAAGTCCCTGCGGCATTCCTGCGGACAGCAATTAGCTGCTCCGCAATGTGCCGTACGCACATTGAGAGACACGGGAGCACATGTGTCGAGGTGGAGTCACACCATTGCACACACCACACACACACACACCCACATGTGCACATACATACTACACACACACAGAAACACACACACACACACACATAAGCACACACTCGCACGCAGAAAAAGACACACACACACACACAAACAAACACACATATGCGCGCGCGCACCGTTGCACACACATACTCACACATGCACACACCACACACACACATGCACACATACATACTACACACACACACAGAAAAACACACACACACACACACACATAAGCAGACACACACATGCACTGAAGTAGACACACACATACACAAACACACATACGCGCGTGCGCACCATTGCAGACACAAAGTCACACATGCACACACCACAGACACACACACACACGCATGCACACATGCATACTACACACACACACACACACACACACACACACACAAGCACACACACAGAAGCCCAAACTCACACATGCAGAAGCAGACACACACACATACACACACGCACACACAGTCAACCAATTGTAAGTATAGGGTTTCCATGCTAACACCTAGCGACTGTCAAATTAACCTATAAGTTGAAAGTATCTCTTTGACCTGCATGGGTAATTGTCCTTCAGTGACATAACCTTTCTTAATTGGATGAATAGATATAGAAATGCATGTATTGACAGTTTTCTAGCTCAATATAGACACTCAATCAGTCAGCATGTCTCCCCTTCTGTATGTGTGTATGTGTGTATGTGTGTGTGGTGTGTGTGTGTGTGTGTGTGTTTATGTAAGATTTGTGTGTGTGTCTCCGTGTAAGGGCCTCAGCGTTTGTATGAGGTACTCCCTTGCACAGGAGTTAAACTTGGTTATAAATTTGTGTGTGTGTGTGTGTGTGTGCGTGTGCGTGTGCGTGTGCGTGTGTGTGTGTGTGTGTGCGTGTGTGTGTGTGTGCAGGCTTCAGAGAATTCTGAGGTTGTTGTGTAAATCATCAGAGATAAAGAAAACGCTGGCCCTCGACAGGTAACGTTAAACATTCATCTCTGGTGAACGACTGAGCAGGGAACCTATTTTTTACACCTATGGTATGCATATGTGTGTCATGTATGTCATATACTGTACATTATACTGTATATATACAGTATATGCAGTATATAACATAACTTTTGTTTATTTTAATTTTTATTTGGTTTGATATTGGCATAAGGCATTTTTAGAGCAAATCAATTGCTTAACTGATGGTGTAATGTTTTGCTCAGAAATACTTTCTTCAGTAGGAGTTTCTAAACGTGTTTATCTTTGACATTGCAAAGTTATTTATTTGATTGTTACGACACTCTGCTTCACAGCATCCCTGTAAACCGTGTTTGGCTGTGGATATCGATGTTTTTAAAGATAAATGTCATAACACGTTCATTAGGAATGTATTGATTCAATATCACTCCAGTGTCAGCATTTAGTTTTCTGGTCACCCTTATAGGAAACAATTTAAAAGGAAGAATCCATGGGCATTCAACAATAACAATTGTATGATCAATATTGTCAAAGAGATGTTTTAGATACTTTGCAGTATGTATCCTCCTACGATGAGAAATCTGGAAATAGTTGAATGAAAAGCCCATGGGTCACAACTTGGAAGATTAAAACATTATTCATATTTCTGTACAAAAGGTATATGAAAAATGCATCTGCATTTAAAATGAAAGCAATAATATGTAATAGTGTTTTAATGGTATATTTAATGGTGTACATACAAATTGATGCTATTTGAGCATTTGAGTGTATTCGCATTTGATTATAGCGGATTTGAGTCGGATATCCAAATTATACACATGAAATGAAAGTTGTTTTAGGTATGATTTAGGAGCGACAATTTAAAGCGCCCCTGTTTCACCACCAGGTGTGAGCGTGGAACAGTCCACTGGGGACGCCGACAGACTGATCTTGTCATCATACAGCGAGGTGGACACTCCCACTTGTGATTTCACTCGAGGGCAGTCAAATTACAATTGGAGACAGCTTGTAATGGATAATCACACTCACACCTGGTGGTAAAATAGGGGCCCTTTAAGTGTACGTTGTTAGAAATGCCATAACCATCCAATTGTATGAAATGATCTGTGAGAATATCTGTTCTGGTTCACTGCGTCTACCTGCCTCTGAATGAGACAATTTAGATTTTAGGACGCTCACGGCTAATCAGTGCATCTCCTCCGTGATTAGTTTGGGGAATCCATCTCGCCTGTCAATCACAATGCGCGCACACAGTGTTATCTATCAGCATAGCTCCACCACAAATAAGTGAAAGCAACACTTCAACACTGCAACGGCGGATAAACATCAGGATGGAGGAGACAGTGGGTGGACTCGCTTATTCTAAAAATCTTGCTCTTTCGTCCTCTCTCCCTCGCTCTCTTTACAACTTTCAAATATTGCCTAGAGCAGCTATAACACGGTTAAACTATATAGCGCCATAAAGAAAGCAATTCAAACATACCATCTTCTCATTATTTATTGTAAAGGTGCCGTGGTGCCGCGGTGTTGTGGTATTGTCTCCCTCAACACAGGTGAACACAGGGCAGTTTTCAGTGGGATAGGTCTCCCAGTGTGCAACCGTGCTAGCAGGCATATAGGTATGTGTGTGTGTGTGTGTGTGTGTGTGTGTGTATATTTATATATATAAATATCTATATATATATCTATATATATATAGATATACAGTATATAGATAGATACAAATTACAGCGGTGATATAAAGTAAAATCCCATTTGAGAACCTTTCCTTGATTCAATCTTAATAACGTTCAGCTGTCTTCCAACCCATTTGTGGGCCCCATTGTGGACCTATGCACTCATTCAAACCCTCTCACACGCGCACACACACACACACACACGCACACACACGCACACACACCTAAATGGTTTTATCAGGCTCCTGTGTGTCTGAAGTGTTGTTTTTATATTGCAGCCATATTTCATTTTGGCCGGGTTCCTTTCAATTGCCTATGGGGTTTAGTATGGGGAGTAACAGCCATCACGCAGATTGAAGGTAAAGAAACAGAGCCGGCCGCGACCTGCTCACGTATTGTTGTTGCTGCTACGATTTTAAACGAAACAGGAGAGCTCGTAATGCGGACCCATATGAAGACCGTTCTCCATTGTCCTTTCTATGATATGTTATTATTATTATTATTATTATTATTAGCTTCATACATGCACATGTATGGAACATCATGGCACGCACACACCAAACACAGACACACACACACACACACGCACGCACCCTTTTACCTAGCAATATCTCTCTCTCTCTCTCTCTCTCTCTCTCTCTCTCTCTCTCTCTCTCTCTCTCTCTCTCTCTCTCTCTCTCTCTCTCTCTCTCTCTCTCTCTCTCTCCCTCCTCCTCCCTCCCTCCCTGCTCCAAAGTCTCAGGTTGTGTCACCATGCATACTTGCAAGAGCAGCATAACAGGTTGGGTGATGTTGTTGTTTTTGTTGTTGTTTGTTTTCTCCTGGAGAACATCGTGTGCGCGAGGCATCGGTCCCGGGTTCCCAGGAGGTCACACGAGGCGGACCTTGGGCATACGCCGTGTGATGGATAAAGGAGCTGCTAATTACTTTTTATTTAGACCAGTTGGTCACGATCTAAATCATCGGGACATCGGGATGTAAACACAGAGAGAATGCAATCTCAACAGAGGCAACGCGGAAAACACAAGTCGCCTCGCTGATGCGGAACACAACGGGACGCTTCATGATGACACATACGGTACACACATGGATGGGGCATTTTGAAGGGTTGTTTCTTTCTTTGGGCAATGGTCAGAGTCTGGAAAATGAAGCCAATGCTGAAGTGCCTTAAAGCTGCATTATTCCTGCATTCTTTCTAATGGCCTGCAAGGGGCGAGTCCACTGGTTGCAAAAAGATGTCTGATTGTATGGTAGCGGAAGAGAAAATGACCGTAATTCTCACTTGATATGTTCACTTCAAACATTTCCATTGTGAGTTTATGGTCTCAATCACTCATTTCAAGTCTTATTTAATGCGGTTCATTTTGTAAATGATGGTCCTATTTAGATTAAATTAGATGAAAAACAGAGTATGCGTCAGCAACCTTTTAATTTAGTTATTTATTCCGTTTATTTGTCAGGGACAGTGCATATTAATAAACAGTACTGTAAATATGCCAGAATTAGGCTAGTTTTCATCTGTAGTCCCTGACCAGGTGTGAAGTTGGCAGCTCAAATTAAAAACAAATGTAAAACAATAGTAATGTAGTCAGTCATATAATTTACAATAGAAGACAGACATCAGCAGAACACAGACATGGGCCGCAAATAGAAGCAGAGTAGATTACAGTTTAACAAAGCAGAGACAATTTCAGGACAACTTAAATTACACTCATCAAAATATAATGTGTATATATATGGCACTGTGTACATTTAAATAGCCCCTGAACATGTTTTTGGATGTTATCTGATATTTGGTCGCAACAAAATCTTCAGTATTTGGTTGCACTTAAAGACACAACCCCCTCTTGTCACATCCGGCCGAATCCCAAACACAAGGCTTCAAAACAGCAGTCTAGAAACCAACTGGTGATGTCACACTTACTACGTCCACTTCTTATATCCTATGGTTCAGAGGGTCTTTTTGTTTCATTGAAATATCATAGCATCAAAACTAAGAAATAAAATATGGAAAAACAACAGAGAGAAATATGAATTGATAATAAACTATGGTATAATAATAATAATAATAATAATAATAATAATAATGATCATAATCATAATAGACTCTTACCAAGGCAGGAGAAGACCTTTAGTCTTGTTGAAGTGCTAAATGGAGTTGTACAAGGAGGAGTCTTATCAATATCTTTGTATCATATTACATACCAGTCCACCACACTATTTACTTTTTGCAAATGATAATCTTGTCTCGCACAATCAGTAGTTGGCATTCCTTCAGTTTATATCCCAAAATATAGAAAAGTCAATTGCCGTTTTGATATGAAAGTAATCTAAAGCCGTAGCTGGAATGGATGGTATGGATATCTGATAAGGGAGGGGAAAGGACAAGCAGTTGATTAGTTTCTGGGTCACATTTGCTTGGATAATGTCTATTATATGAACATCACATATGTATATCTACACACACGCACACACACACACACACACACACACACACACACACACACACACACACACACACACACACACACACACACACACACACACACACACACACACACACACACACACACACACACACACACACACACACACACACACACACACACAAGTAATACTTTCAATTCATTGCGGCAACCATCTCATTTGAAATTGCTTTGGCCTTGAATCTCAGTTTTCATACATTTATCAGCATAAAAGTGTTTATTTCTGAATGCCTGTATGGTGCCGTGTGTGTGTGTGTGTGTGTGTGTGTGTGTGCATTTGTTTGTGTGTACAAAAATGCATTCCTACAGGAAATATTGTACATGCAATCTTGCCAATGCATGTATATTCGAATTATACTGCAACCAATTTATAACTATCGTATAGCCCCAGTGTAGTCCCACTACAAAGAATATGCAAATCAAAGTACAGTATTTCAGCTGTGAAATTAAAATGCTGCCATATTCTTTTGTAATCTTATCAACCCCTAATGGGAACCACTGATGTCACCCATCCATTTAATACACACATCTCTGTGCATGTGTTGGAATTAGATTGTGTGGTGTGGTGTGGGAGTGTGAGCGTGTGTGTGTGTGTGTGCGTGTGTATGTGTGTATGTGTGTGTGCGTGGTTGTGTGTGTGTGTGTGTGTGTGTGTGTGTGTGTGCCAGGGTTAACAGAAACAAAGACTAAAACTAAAACAATTTGGTTCACTGAAATAAAAATAAAAACGACAAATAAATCCAGCTTTGTGTTCATTCAGCCTCCCCTCCGTGTAGTTGTTGCCAGTTTATCCGTTCCAGACACGGCTTCAGATGGAAACAAAGACGTCACCAACATAACAAGTTTGATATCCGAGTGTTTGTCCGTGTTTATATAAAACACAACATAGCGGAAGTCCAAACACTGACGTCCATTTAAATACCTTTAGTGTTGCATTTTCCACTGCAGGCCAACAGACTTTACATTTGACATATTTATTTTTCAACATAACCACCAAAGACTAATGCTTCTGTTGATGAACAGCATTGTCATACAGGTTATTAAATACTGTATAATTACCTATCAAGTGATGATAGATAACATTGGGGGGATAATTTAGCAGCTGTAAGGTGTTTTTTTTACACTTTTTGTTTCATTCTGGCCCCCTGTGTGGAGCCCTTTCTGAAGGGTCCGTTGATATGGGATGGCACTGCCAGGTTGGTTCCGATTAAGAAGGTTGCCCTTTTGTCACCGAGTCTTTACTGTGCACCCCATTTATATTCTTGTAAAATTCTAAATAAGGCCTTCCCGCTCACTGGCAGGTTTTTAGCAGAGGAATGGTGATAGTGTCGAGCCGTCCCACCTATGGTCATGTCAAGTCATGGTCTTGAAAATGGAGGAGGAGGAAGGGGGAGAGGAGGGGAGGGGAGGAGCGGAGGGGAGTGAGGGGGAGGGAGGAAAGAGGAAGGAGGGTGGGGGAGGGGGAGGGGGGTGAGTGGGAGGATGTTATGTGGAGGAAGAGTAGCAGGAGAGGGGAGGAGGAGCAGGAGGGAGGAGGAGGAGGAGGAGGTAAATGAAGGGAGGTAAAACCAGGCCGAAGTTATTATGGGGTGATTATGAAGCAGTAGACAAGCCACGAGTGACGGGGGTACAAGAAGACGTTAGTTTGGAGGGGAACGGTATTCTGGTGGATACCATCAGATAGTGAGGGGGAGGACACAAAAGAAACTGGAGGAGGATGACGGATGGGAGGATGGATGGAGTGGACGGGGGGAGAAAGAGAGCCAAGGCCGCAAGGAAGTACTTCTCAATCTAACAAGTGAGATCGATATCATAATGGATTCATAGACGGAGATGTGCAGTTGTCGAAGCAACCCGAAACCTAATGGGCCTAAAATAGCCGGATACTCTGAGAACAGGAACTATCCGCAAGGCGGGGTGCAAGCTGTTTCAACAGGAAGGTGACTTTTAGTGACCTTTTTGGAGAAATGATGTGGAGGAGGAGATTTGATGAGAACATTTTTTACACAAGGAAAGTTCTTGAGACATTTTGAATTTGGAACCCATTCAACTCACACACACACACACACACACACACACACACACTCGAGGATGATGTCCATCCCAAGAAAAATATGTTCAGGGTGTTCCTCACTGCGAGAACACCGGTGAAGTCCCCAAGGGAGACCCAGAGGGAAGGGGACTCTTTAGGTCTGAGTGATGATGTGTTGCAGTGGCGGAATAAACACATGGATCTTCCACTGCTTTCAACAATGGCAAAGAGCTGCATTATTACATGTCCATTCCAGCAACACAACACACACACACACACACACACACACACACACACACACACACACACACACACACACACACACACACACACGCACACACACACTTCCTGAGTCATTTCTCTGTGAATACGAAAAGCTAATATGTCAGGTTATACTCTTGGTATGAGATGAGTACACAAACACAACGGATGAGACAAAAACCATCGCCCAAGATGTAAAAATAAAACATGCCTGCATAATGTGTCTTCATTTCGATATGCACATGAACATGGAAATATGAAGAGCGAAAAATATGTCTTCTTGAAGCAAATTGCTTTTTTATTATTCTTTTTCTTTTAACCATGACCAGATCATAAAAAATATTACAACTTGCAGCTAATTAAATTCACTGGCTTATTCCTTTTTCCAAAAATATATACTTTATTTGCTAACTTTGAAATTGGTGCTCATCCTTTTTCTACCCAGCGACAGAAATATGAATTATAAAAATAAATGCTTTAATGAGAATGCATGCATGCAAACAACTATCGGATTTTTTTTCACAACTACACACACACATACACACACACACACACACACACACACACACACATAAGAGCTACAAGCCATTTACAAGACCAGAATAAAAATGTGTTGTGCTGAAGGGTTCTCCACTGGGGATGGCAAGATTCACTGATTTGCGTCGGTAAAATCCGACTTATTTTTGTATAATTATTAGTAGAGGCCTTATGCCTTCATTATGTATAACTGTGACCACAAATTTTAGATAGGGTTCTATTTAAATTGATTCCTCCTCTCGGTGGAATCTCCGCTGTCGGGGGCCGATGTGGCTACTGTGGGAGCCGAGGCGAGTCCGGGTACGTCAAATGTGATTAACATGGAGGGGGAGAGCTTCCAGACGTTCCATCGAATCACTGCAAATGAACAGTTTGGCGATACTTCTTGTCGTTCAAGAGGCAAGACGCAAGCAATTTGCTAAAATGTTTAGTACTCACCTGAAGCGGCGACATGGTGTCAGTGTGGTCACCGTAATTATTGCAACTTTGTTCCACACCAATCCTGCTGGTTAACAGCTGTACACGTACTAAGGTAATGTAAGGTAATGGTCATCTGCATCTATGTATATTTGTAAAGATATACAGCCTTACAGTGGTACAGAGAACAAGGGCTTCCAATACCTCCTCTACATCTTCAAGTAAAGGTACCACATACCAAATAGGATGCTATTCACCGAGAGACAAAGATAAGATAAGATAAGATAAGATAGAACTTTATTCATCCCGAAGGAAATTATTTTGCCAGAAGTTGCTGAAAAATACCAACAACATAAGAATAAAAACAATACAATAATAAATGTACAGTGAATCCCTCTTCTGTACGGCAAAGACAAGAGATAGCCAAGTCGTTGAGCTATGCCCAAAGAGTCGCCACAGCAGTTGATGGCTGGACGTCTCGCATGCACACTAAATCTGGCCTCACAAAAAAATCCCTGTCTGACAAAGCTTCTGGTGAAAGGGAGGGAGGTGGTAACTGTTTTTTGCCCACAAGCCCAAAAGCAACTGAAGGTTCTAGGTGAAATGCAAGCCCAGTTACACCTGCCAAACCACAAGCTAATCCATGATGTTTCCACGAGACGTAACAGTTCCCTTGACATGTCGGAGCGCTGTCTGGGGGAGCAGCAGCCGGCCGTGTTGAGCACCCTGCTGTCAAGACAGATATAAAGAGGGGTGAAGGCATGGCCGGCCCAACAGAGGGAAAATGACATTGGTCCAAGAGGTCATCAAATGGATGTTCTCTCTGAAAATGCCAAGCACACTCCTGAGTGAGTTACAAAAAAAACCCTTCCATCTCAATGATCTCCCCAACCCAGGCCAAACTTCAGAGGCATTTCCAGCCAGATGAGAGCTGTCTACTGGTAATTTCCCAGATGAAGGAACAATTCTGCCAGGAATTTGATTGGTGCTAGACAGATATCCAAGACCTCCTCCACTGTGCCACAATGCTTGATGATCCATGCTTCAAAGAACTGGCCTTCCTGGATGACGGCGACTCCAAGGGTATGGTATTCATGAAGATCGCAGCAGAGGTGGTGAAGATGGATGGAGAGAATATTAGATGGTAAGAATATACTCTGTATACTCACTATAACTCTTTCTCTTATATATGTATCTCTTTGTTACTTTTAGTTCTAACATTGCAGGAGATCTAACATTACAGTTAGTCTCTGGATTATATTGATTATTGTCAGGCAGGGGACAGTGACACAGTGAATGAGGGCCAGGCAGCTGAAACAGAAGTTGACAGGAACGCCCACAGAGAGGAAGTGACAGGTATGTTCTGATGGGAACTGTGTTAAAAGTATAGTATCGATTGACCTCACTTTTGTTCCACTCCCCGAGAAGATGATGTCCACCCCAAGAAAAAGGCGACCTTTGGACCAAATTGCCAGAGCACAAGGGAGAGAGCTGAGGAGGAAATTGTAAAGTAGAGGGAGAGGAATACTTTAGGTCTGAGTGATGATGTGTTGCATTGCTGGAAAAATACAAAGTGGATCTTCCACTGCTTTCAGCATTGGCCAACAGCTACCTGTCCGTTCCAGCAACAAGGGTCCCTCTCTGGAGGGAGTGTTCAGCACAGCTGGTGACACAGTTACAGCACAGCGGTGTTTGCTTCATCATGATCATGCGGATCAACCAATATTCCTAACGGAACAAACCTTAAAGTAGGACACATGAGTGAGATCTGTCTGCTGGCAGTAGTTATGTCACATGCACCCTGCTGCACTGTTAATCCTGAGAATTCTTACATTGATTAACTGTTAAAAGTGTGAGGCGTTATACAAGTGTAACTGGAGACAGAGAACTGGAACGAAGGACTTTTTAAGGCAAGGTCCAGGCCTGGTTATATTTCACTTTTTTTTGCAACGACAAAGGCCTGTTTGTGAAAGGGCCAAGTGGTTTTTAGAGGTCAAAAAGTGCTTGTGTCTCTCATTTTCATTCCCTACCTGTCCCCAAGATGCCCTCAGACTTTGAAAAGATTGAAGCACTACGTTCCCCTAACCTTTTCTCCCCACCTGGACTTCATCCTATCCGCCGCCGTCTGTGTTTGAGTCGTCTCCTTGTTCCGTCCAGTCTCCCTGTGCACTCCGTAACATACATGAGATGCTTACTGAGTACTGCAGTACTGTCTCGAGTAACAAACATGAAAAGTTACGTTTTTCGGGCAACAAAAAAGAAAATCGTTTCCAAATGCCAAGGTAAGCTCTCCAAGTCGAATTGAATTTAATAAACCAGAAGAAAGAAGCCAACGCAGTTAATTCTGTAGTTTTTTTGTTTGTCTTACAATGACACTGCTTTTCTTTGAATGAAGCCATTAGCGCGGTAACGTACTCAGCTCATGCACCATGTGAGTGCTGCTGAAATCAATGCCGACCTCTTGAACAGATCCTGTTCAGGTTTGATGCAGGCGTGAGTGGTGGACGTGAATGGGAGGCCATAGTAACCGAGGAGGAGCGGGGACGCACATGGCGAGGACGAGTGTGACCTTCTCAAGATCATCTCTTCAGCTCGTTTTCATCTAGTGACAAAAGATACAACACATTCAAGGTGAAATAAAGTCAACTGAATTAAATGAAAAGATAAATATGAGAGTACACAGCTTCAGAAGTGATATCTGAAAGGTACTGGCATATTCACACTTTAGTTTCGACATAAAAATACATGAGGTAAGATTAAACCTCAACCTATTACTATAAATAAAATAATGTATCCAGCTTATGATACAAATTGTATGTGTGTGTGAGTGTGTTGCGTGTGCGTATAACCCGAGGACCCTGGTTGATGGGTCCATTAGCTCAGTCAGTCCCGAAGCCAGCTGCGGAACTGGCAACCACACACGCACACACACGCACACACACACATACACACATACCACACACACATACACACATATACACACGGCACTTCAGATATCCATTAACAGTGGCCTGTATATCAGCACACACATCTCTCCATGCTGAATGCTAAGAACACGACCTCCATATTGTTCTCAGATTGTTGTCTCTGTTGTTAAGTTATTTTGTTGTATTTGACATTACTTTGTTGTATTTAAAGCACTTGTTCTGGATTTTACATATTGTATTTTTCTTTATTTCGCTGGGGCAGGTCACACTTGCAAAAAATATTCCGTCTGAAACGTTCCATCTGACGAAAATAAAGATTAAATGCAAAATGTATTTCCAGATGCATTAATCTCTGATGATGATGATATGATATAAATGATGTTGATACTATGGCTAGGTTTGTTGTGTTGTGTACGTCAGAGAGAGGCAAGTCTCTTCCAATCAGATTACTCATAGATGTCACATACAACCTGTCACAACCAATCACAGACTGTCAGGCTTTTTCTCCATGTGGACTCAGGCTGTGTCATCGCACAAGGGGAGTGTGTGCGTGTGTGTGTGTGTGTGTGTGTGTGTGTGTGTGTGCGTGTGTGTGTGTGTGTGTGTGCGTGGCCGTGTGCAGACACTTGTGTACCGCCGGGGTTCTCGAGAGATGCGTCCACTCAGCAGCAGTGTGATTTTGAAAGGCACTGAGTCAGGCTGGTGTCACCCCTGCCCACAGAAGGCCATCACCACCGGGAGAGATGGATGCAGGTCGAGGACTGGCTCCTACGCCAGCGGTCACCGTGCCCCCCCCGTAGCCCCCCGTTGCCCCCCCGTTGCCCCCCGTTGCCCCCTGGCCCCATGCACATGCCTCCACTGGCAAGTATTCTCTCAACCCCGGGCATGAGCTTGAGCTATGCCAATGGAGCATCCGGGTGAATGATTAATCCGGCGCCGAATTTACTGCCATTACATTTTGGACTCGTTCTTTTGGTTTTGTTTTGTTGCATATCGCTAAACTATTGTTCTATATTCAGTTTTAGTGTCGGTTTGTGTACCACACACACACACGCACACACACAGCACAACACACACACACACACCACACACAACACAACAACACACACCCAGCCACACACACACACACACAACACACACACACACACACACACACCACACACACACACACAACCACACACACACACACACACCACACACACACAGCACACACACACACAAACACACACACACACACACGGCAGCTGGCCCTTGTCTCATAGCCAGCTGTTTAAGACCAGCGGTGTTTAGGCCAATAGGCTGGTCCCTGGTTGTGATTGGCGCCAGAACATATTTGAGGGTCGCAATTGATCGGGCACTTCCTGGAGAGCCCAGCCGCCACTCCTCCATCCTCACCGCCCCCCCCCCCCCACATCCCCACTGGTTCTGCTTCTGCTGGCACCCTGAGACCGGCTTTTTGCGTTAATTTGTTTTTGCACTTGGGTGTTTTTTTTTTGCCTGCTTGTGACTCTCCATGGATGGATGGCTCCTACTACAGCAGACGCCCTCTTGTAAGCAAACAAGACATGAGGACCTTAGCGTACGCGCACACTGTCGTTGGGATTTTTACCAATACTCTGACATTCGTAAGAGGGAGATGCCGGGGAGACCAAAGTTTGAAAGTTAAAGACTTTATTTGCCACAGCCAATAGTGACACCAAGCCTGAGTCAAATCTGCAGAGAAGACTGAATTCACTCCTCTTTGACTCTGACTTATAGTCACATGCGTCCCATGGTCATCGTCACATGGTCATCCGTCACAATGGTCATCGTCACATGTCATCCTACACATTCCAAACCCCATTTAAGGTAACCGCAACATAGGTTCTCTCTCCTATTATTGTTTTCTGCAACAGGCAATCTTGGTAAATTTATTATGGCAGGAGGACCCCTTCCTCGACTAGTCATAAATGAAGGTGACGACTGGTCATGCAGATAAAGCAACTGGGGAAGAGGTCAAGTTTCTGGTGAATGTCCACACAGGGGGAGAGCTCCTTGGACAGGAAACCCACCCATGTCAACTGGGCACTCAGAGGTCAAGGGGACGAGGTTTAATGGCTGACACCAGAACCCCTGGGAGTGTAAAATGGGCCCAAAAAGCCACATGGAAATCTCTGGTTGGCACGCACTCCGCACTCCTATTTCTACAAGTATTGTGTTTTACTCTTTGTCTTTCTCTACCCTTAATTCACCCATACAGCTATAATGACAAGTCCGATGTCTTAATTGAATATTACCAGGGAAAATATTCTCCAATAACACACACACACAACACACTCCAACAACACACACAACACATAACGGAACGCGCAGCAGCAAGATCATGCATTCCTGTCCATCCCGCCTGATGACAACAATCGAGGCAAAAATTCTACACTGGACTTGTCCTGAGATTAACCACCCTTCTACCCCAGTTCACCCGCGCCACCCCCCCCCCCCCCCCTCCCCCCCGCCCGTGTTCGTCAATACCGCTCCTCCTCCTCCTGACCTTCATCACCTTCCTCTGGCCTTCATCATCTCGTTAGAACCCGACCTCCTCGTGACCCCCGCATAGCCGCGGCTAAGCCCTAGGCTATGCTACTGATGCATGGCCACTTAATTGCCGTTTGGATGTAACCCAACGAAGAAAAAAAAAACCCAAAAAAACATTTGTTCGTCTCGTTTGGTCTCGGTTTCGTCTCTGAGAGTGCCTTTCCCTCCAACTCTTTTCACGAGGTCAGCTAATCCTCGGCGGACTGAGAGGGAACGGTTTATCCGAGTGTGTGTGTGTGTGTGTGTGTGTGTGTGGTGTGTGTGTGTGTGTGCGTGTCTGATTGAGAGCGCGTGGATAAAAAGGATTTTTTTTGGTTGTGGCAGGGTCAAAGGGGTCACTTGTTAGTGTCTGAGGCGCGGTTGTGGGATGGATGGCGTTGGAGATGAATGGAGGTGCATGTGACCGCCCTCTCTCTCTGTGGCCCTCCATGAAGACGTGAGGAGGTCCACACAGGAGGTCATATTTGGACGCAACCCTGGACATGTTCTGTGTGTTTCCTCAAATATGATGCTGTACTATATGTTGTTATCAAATATACTTCCTATCTTCAATATACTTCAGCAATTCATTATACTGCAGTATGTGCATGTCTGTCTTTCTTTTTTTGATAATGCCCATTTTTTGTTGATAATAACGGGTACATTCGTCAGGCCTTCTTTTGTTTTTTGTTTTTTGCAGTCAAATGCAAAACGCTGGGCGCTTCACTCCTTCACGACCGCATCGCTACACTCATACACACACAGACACACACACAGACACAGACACAGACACACACACACACACACACACACACACACACACACACACACACACACACTGGAGCAGCAGCAGTAGCCGAGCAGCATTGGCCATATCAGAGGTCTGCATCAGCACCAGGCAGACAGGCCAATTACCCAGCGGCGGTACTCCCGGCCTGATGCTCCAGAGGAGGAGCATCAGGCCCCGCAAAGGGAGGGACAGAGGCTTTGCTTTGTGTCAAGGATACAAAAAAAAGTTAGAAAAGAGAAACAAAAGCCCAGAATCAAACGTGGCGGGGGTCACAGAGAGATGATGATGATGAGGATGGGGATGATGATGATGATGATGATGATGATGAGGATGAGGATGGGGAGGATGATGAGGATGATGGGGGAAAAACCGATGTTACATGTTAAAGAACACAGGATGAACGCACATACTGTAGGCATACGAGCATGTGAGTGTGAACGGTTAACAATCCCACACACAGCACGTGCGCACACACACACACACACCGCACGCGCACGTGTCTCTGTGAGCCTCATAGCCTTTTAACTTTGCCATCTCAATCTCTTGGCTCCTTCCAGTTGATTCCAGAGTCTTCTCTCTACCTATTTATGTATGTCAGTAAGAACATTTAAAAAGGGTCTGGCCTTTGAAGTGCGGCGAGTTTTCTCATGTGAAATAAAGATAAATACAAAAATAAAATACATAAAATACAATAATATAAAATAAAAGCATATTCGTTCACACAATCAAAAAAGTACGAGACAGTGTATTGTGCGTTCACGTTCAATCGCGACATGCTTTTCCGTGACTTCCCTTCAAATCGGATGTTACCGCAGCGGGCAAACGTTGCCGTCGTATTTGTATCGAACCCGAACTTTAGCTGAGGCCAACCTCACCAAAACAACCACAGCAACACACAGAGCAGAGCAACAAGGCAACGCTGGTACATAGGTGTTTTGTCTCTGCCTTGCCACAATGCTAACACCATTTCCTCTCATATAAATAGCCAGCAGCATCGTTGATGAAGAGCGGGAGAGAGAGAGAGAGAGAGGAGAGAGAGAGAGAAGAGAGAGAGAGAGAGAGAGACTACAGCGTGAGGCAAACCAAGAATATCAGATTGCAACGGGGAGGGTCGGCCTTTACCTTCTCCTCGATACGGAGGGGAAGTCACTCCCTCAACCCGTAAATGTTTCATTGTGTTCCCTCGGCCTTTTAAAGGTGTCATTGAGTCATTGGTCCGACGTTTCCGTCAGGATTAAACCAGCACTGTCTGTGTTTCCTGGTTGTCTGTCTCTTTTTCATCCTCCGTGGGAACTTCCACAGGAGGTGCATTTAAAGAACTGTGAACAGCAGAACACCCTCTGCATACACACACACACACACACACCACCAGCAAGTCTAGCGAAATCCCCTGTGTCTGATTGTTGCCATTCAAGCCAGTAGCCGACAGTGGAGTTTACGGATCAGTGCTTTACGGGACACTACTTTTTGTATTAACGACAATCGACGACTAGTATAGCTTTTCACCGGCCCCTTTTTTTTTCTCGTTGGACACTTGTGTGATCGCTGTGACATTTGCTAGTATCATGACAGCTCCACGTAAAAGCAGGAAAGATTGCATCATCTCTTCCCTTCACGTCCGCAAGATGTATCTGGTGGTGACGACGCGTGCGTGCCAAATTGAAACCGAGCCGTAATTAGCCGCGGTAATCCATAATCATTGTTACAATACATTTCTTTTCAACCTTTCGCTCGCTGTGCAGAGGGAAATCCTCAGGCCAATTTGCGTCATCAATGTAATTGCCCCAGCACTTGAAAAACAGCTACACGGGCTAATGCCGACTGTATGGAAGTCTAGCATCCTGCTAACTCTCATTAGCCTGTTGATTAGCCTGGCTCTAACTGTGCACATCCAAAAATTCAAAGTGTGCCGTGCTCTCAGTAAAAATGACAGAGGAGAGGAACGTGGACATTTACTCTCCTGGTTTTTTGTTGTGCTGATAAATATGCATGTGTTACTGTCTGGATCACGCTGCATAATCACTGTGTTCACAACGCGCGAATTAGGCTGCCTAAGTATGGTATTTAAAAGTAAAAACATGAACATACACCTTCGGGTACTTAGAAGGTTATTCAAAGTGCACCTGTTTCCAAGGTAGATAAAAGTTGAGTGAAAAAGCAAACAACACATTAGTTGTATAGTGAATAAAAACTCATGAAAACTAAAAACTGTTAAAAATAGCCAAACAGAAGAACAAAGGATGGAAATGTGAATATAACCAACAAATGTCTCCATTAAATATCGATGAGAGTATAAATGGGAATAATTACTGTGGGAAATGGGGGGGAAGAAAACCGTGTACAACCAGGGATTGAAAAACTAATTAAAATATCCATAATACACAAATCAGCAGTGGTGGTGTTCAAGGTAATGAGTAGTAGGTATGACGTATGGATGTTGTAACACATAATGTACATTTGTGTGATTTTATAAACATACAGACAGAGCGAGAGAGTGGGTGAGAGCATGAGGGGAGAGAGAGAGAGAGAGAGAGAGAGAGAGAGAGAGAGAGAGCGAGGGAGGGGACAGAGAGACCGAGGGAGGGGGCAGAGAGACCGAGGGAGGGGGCAGAGAGAGCAAGGGAGGCGAAAGAGAGAGAGAGAGAGAGAGAGAGAAAGAGAGAGGGAGAGGGAAAGAAGAGAGAGAGAGAGAGAGAGAGAGACATGAAGGCTTCTGCAACCAACAGGGTGTGAGATTAGATTTTAAGTGTTCTGCTTCCAAATGTGAATTCGAAACACTTCATTGACGACGAAAATGGAACCATCCGACAGTTGTGTGTTCCGCTGTATTGGAACAAAACTAAAACGGCTTCGGAATCAATTGGTCATCTGTCTTGCATGAAAAAGCATGTTTTGACCACGGGAAAGGTCAGTGTCAGGTGACCTAGGTCTAACTAAATTGATAGAGCGTGGCTTTTACACTGGTCAGGGTTAAAGGTTCCATTAATACTGTTCCCTCCCCACAGCATTTATGATGATAGGTCTGTGACACGATTTCTGAAGCACGTTCACTCCCAAGTTCTGAGTGTGTGGTGTGTGTGTGTGTGTGGTGGTGGGGGGGGGGGGGTGGCGTGAAATGAAACGACGTCAGGATGTGTGTGTTGACGTGTCGCCGTGGGTGACACACCAATGACACACGCTGGGTACACGAGGAGGCGTTGTGTGTTGTCGCGTGCCCCCCCCCCGATCGTTCCACCAACGATCGGGTCCGGACACCCATCTGGGGGCACACACACACACACACACACACACACACGCACACCACACACCACACCGGACCTGCCCTGTCCGCAGTGTGTCATTGTCATTGTCGCAGACACAGAGTGGAAAAACACACTGCCGGGCGGCGGGCACACTAAATGAATGACTTCCACTCTCCCCCCCACCGGGAGCCATGGGTCGGGTTAATAAGAGGGCATGGAGGGCGGTCTCGGGGCTGTGCGCTTGTGTGTTTGCGCGTGGGAGTGTGTGTGTGTACGTGTGTGTGTGTGTGTGTGTGTGTGTGTGTGTGTGTGTGTGTGTGTGTGTGTGTGTGTGTGTGTGTGTGTGTGTGTGTTCGCAACTAAATTTGGCTGGATGTCAAGGTAGATTGATGAAGAGAGGTAGTTAGATGGAGAGAAGGAGAGGGATGGAGGGAGGGAGGGAGAGAGAGAAAGCGAGAGAGAGAACAAGAGAGAGAGAGCGAGAGAGAGAGGGCTTGTGTAGGTCAGGGGAGACAAGGCGAGGAGGACCCTAACCCCTGATGTCCATTTGGAGGAACAAGCACTCTGTTCACGCTCAATTTACCTTGAGGGTCATTACGGTGTGTGGTTAGTTCAGACACGCGGCGGGATTGATCATGGACACAAACACACACACACACACACGCACACACCACACACGCACGCCACACACACACAAAAGGATGCGGTAACCATATCCATATATATATATATACGGAACAAGGTAAGTCAGCCTCAATGGAATATGATCATGACTGAGCCTAACCTCAATAAAAAGTCGCACTGGGCTGCATCTGTTTATTCCACTGTAAGATACGAGAGGAGAGAGAGAGATGAGAGAGACAGAGAAGAGAGAGAGAGGATGAGAGAGAGAGGAGAAAGAGAGAGAAGAGATGAGGAGGAAACAAGTACGTGTGAAATTGGGGGCGTCGGCGGTCGGCCCGGAGAAATGGAAACAGAGAGTAAATAGGTAGCAATACGAGCGGTGAAATATGTATTTCATCTCTGTTGCGTCCTATGCCCCATCCTCCGCCCCCCCCCCTCCCCCCCACCCCCGGCCCGCCAGTGAAAGCGTCGTATATTCATGTGCGCGGGATGTTTTACACACCGGGGTGCCAGCCACGCTGATAATACGAGCCTTCGAATCTCACACTGTGTGTGTGTGTGTGTGTGTGTGTACATGCAGTTGTGTGTGTGAGAGAGCTCATGTGAGTTGTGTGTGCGTGTGTGTGCGCATGTGTGTGCGTGCAGGTGTGGTGCAGGTGTGTGTGTGTGTGAGTGAGAGAGCTCATGTGAGTATGTGTGTGTGTGTGTGTGGTGTGTGTACATGTGTGTGCGTGCAGGTGTGTGCGTGTGTGAGAGAGCTCATGTGAGTATGTTGTGTGTGTGTTGTGTGTGTGTGTATGGTGTGTGTGTTGTGTCTATACCTGTGCACGTGGCCTGTGAGCCACACACTGCGCTGCGTGAGTTGCCCTTGCTTTAGCCTTGACTGGCTAGCAGGTTGCGGTTAAACACTGGTGCCTCCTGTCACCTTTGCGGTAATCTATAACCTGGCTCTGTGTGGGGTCCCCGTGACACCTGGGCGGGTGTGTGTGTGTTTGTGTATGTGTGCGTGTGTGTGTATGTGTGTGTGTGTGTGTGTGTGTGTGTGATGGTGTGCTCTGATAGATGAACCGTTATTGCTGTGACTGTGGTTATTGTGAGCCCGGTTTGGGAAGAGGTGGTTATTATGAAGACCACAGAGGCTGAGCTAATAGGCTGGGCACGGTGCAATGCAGAAAGGAGCCAAAGTGAATACAAATCTATTGACTGTACAGTAAATATTCATACGTACGCATATTTGCACTTATTTTCACCTTGTCTCAACCGAAAGCACAACAGAGAGATGGGGTGTGAACTGTGAATCACGGAGAGGTGAGTCAAAGCGAAGCGTTTCCTCGCAGGCGGGAGATGAGAGGACTCGGTAATGGGATGTAACAAGGTGTACCTCGGTGTGCAGCCAAACTCCCAGCGCTCGCACACACACACACACACACACACACACACACACACACACACGCTCACTTTCATCCCCGATGCGAGTGTGTGTGGACGTGTGTCCCCGTGTGCATCTATCCATACGGGTATAGAGCTGTGTTTCTCACTTTCATATTGTGTGTGTACGTGAGAGCATACGAGGACAATGTGTGTGTGTGTGTGTGTGTGTGTGTGTGCGTGTCCATGCGCGTATGTGTGTGAGATTATGTTCATTACCATCATGTTAAACAACTTTTCTTTCTGGCTGTTGTTGTTGTTGTTGTTGTTGTTGTCGTCGTTTGCTGTCGCGGCCTAACGACGCCGGGTGCCTCTGCGTGCCGCGCTGACTCGCTCGCCTCTCGTGTTCCACTCGAGGTTCCCGTGTTCCCGCTCGGCGAATTAACGTCAAGTCGCATTAAAAGCCGATTGAGCCTCGGCGCGGATCAACGCCACGCGTCTGGTCGTATCGCTGCTGCTGCTGTCAGAGCCGTCCTCAGCCTGTTTATTGGTTGTCCCTTTTATTAAGGGCCCCTTCCTGGCTTTGCTTGCCTGTGTTGTTGTTGTTGTGCTCTGTTAATCTACTAATTGGGATTCCAGGAAGAGCCTTTGATTCATGATATGGAGTCAGGAGGAGGTTGACGAATTTTTATCTCGTGTCGCAATCGGCGCAGTGAAGATGTTTTGCTGTGTTTGGCAATTGTTCAGATAAACAGAGTGTGTGCACATATGTGTGTGTGCGTGCGTCTGTGTGTGTGTGTGTGTGTGTGTGTGCACATGGAGATGTGTGCGTGTGTGTGTGTATCTGTTTTAGGATAGAAGACCGGAAGTGGGTGTGGTTTATGCCGGGAGTCACATTATATTGGCCACATTTTTTTATTTTCTAAACATATATTCGTTATCGATGCAATTATCATCCCATCAAAGCATCGAATATACCCTTTAACAGTATTACATTGACTTCGGCAAGCCTCTCCATCGTGTCATAATCAGCTCACATTAATTATGCTGGGCATGCACTGTATGATTTTGGAAGTGTTGTTGTTGTTTCATTCCAAGTCCTACTGTACGAGTAAATCGTCTGCGATGTAAAGCCAAAATTCACGATTGATGTGCTCACACTGTGCGGCCCGAACGTCAAGCCACGACCTGTGCACACACTGCACGTGAATTGAACGGACCATTGGACTCTGTCCCCATTCTGCCTATTGCCAATTGTCAATAAAGGTGTATTTAAAAGCTCCTTGTTTGAGTCTGAAGAAGTTTGTTTTCTAGCATACTATAGAAGTTTGTTTTCTAGCATGCTATCAAGGCAGAAACATACTGCCTTGATAATCTGTGCCATCCTGTGCGCAGAAACAAACAAAAAAGAGGCGCCAGCGCATATGGACTCATGACATGCGGCTATGTCCTGCCAACGTTTCTCTCGTTCATATCGGTCATGATAGGAGTAGGAGGAAACGTCAAAGATGCACGTATGCTGTTTCCACAGCTCGAACAAACTCCATATTTTCTGTCCACGCGCCGCGTCGTGTTGTTGTCATGCCGTTTGCCACTTCACGCAGGTGCAGTAAGAAAAAAGGCACTGATCTTGGGAAATTGACTCGTGGCTCTGCTTTCAACCGTGCAAGAGCCTGACGATGACCCGTCAGGAGCAGTGAATCAGACCGGATCAGTCCTCGTACACTGCACAGCTAACGACGCCCGACGAGGCTGCAATTTGGCCCGACTCTAAATTGAGCTGTGCGGTTCAAAAGCAGGCTCAAATCGTACAATGTATGCCCAGCTTTACCTGACCGGCCCTAGGACAGCGCTATGATATGTCTCCAATGTTGGGCAGAGTGAAAGAGAGATGTCTGCAACTTCCAGAAACTCGTCGCCGATTTGGTGTGAATTAGGCATTTGTGAAATCAAAGTCCGATGCTGCAAACAGAATGGATATTTGTCATCCACAATGATATGGATGGATTTTAATAAACAGTGGTTATTCCACATCCAGTCGTGGAGCTGACATATTTTTCCCGAATAATGACACGCATATTCGGGTAGAATAATTATCTGTATACATCACATTATCTGTCCTTTCCAGAATATCATATTCATATCCCTAATACGTGCATGCTTGTGTGTGTGTGTATGTGTGTGTGTGTAAACACGCACTTGTGTGTGGGTGTACCTGTGTGTGTGTGCACCTGTGTGTGTGTGTGTGTATGAATGTAGGTTATTTATTTACCTATTTGTATATTTTCTAATGACATTATTTTCTTCTACTACTCTAATCGATACCAATGTGTAATGGTGTGTTATACTAAAGTGTGCTAGGGTTGAGGGCTGGTTCTGGACTAATCAGAGGCTGGTCTCCTTGTCTTTAAGCCACTCCTCCCAAGCCTGTCTCTCAGTTTTATCATCCCTCCTCCTCCTCCTCCTTTCCCACCCTCGCCTTCCTCCTCCTCCCAGAGTTTCATAAGTCTGACACATAACAATTCCGATTTACGACTGCCCATCTCTCTCTCTCTCTCTCTCTCTCTCAATTTCAATTCAATTTAAAGCACTTTATTGGCATGGGAAATGTACATTTACATCGCCGAAGTGAGTGGTAAATAAAAAGTATACTTATAAAGAACTAAATATATACAGGTAAGTAAGTAAAAAAAAAAAGGAAAAATATATTTTTTATATATATATAAAAAAAATAAAATACTAAAAGACAGAAATAAAATACAAAAAAAAGAAAAAAATGGAAATGAAAGAGAAAAAAAATACAGTATATATAAAAATAATGATAATAATAATAAAGGGGATTGACAGGTGATTGACAGTCTTTATGGAGGTTGTATTCCGTTGGATGTCCTTTTCCTGTCGCAACACACACACACACACACATGGGAGCACACACAAGCACACACACATGCCCACACACATACATACACACGGGCACACCGACACACACACTGAAACACAGGCACACCGACACATCTGAACACACACACACACACACACACACACACACACACACACACACACATCACACACACACACACACACACACACACACACACATGCCGCACACAGACACACACACACACACACACACACACACACACACAGGCACACACACACACACACACACACACACACACACACACACACACAACAGGCACACACACACACACAGGCACACACCCACACACACAAACGCACACATGCACACATTGCGCAGACTCGATGGGAAATACGTTTGTTAATCCCCTTTAGCAGATGAGTTGTACTGCAATCATCAACAGCCGCTAATAAGCAAACACCAAGGCGACAGCACGCCATGGACGTCTTTCGGCGGGAAAATAAACAATGAACGACCAATTCGACTATTTGTCAATTCCTCAAATCTCTTTGCCTAAGGTTGCTCAAAAATACCAACAACATAAGAATAAAAACAATAGAATAAAATAATAAATGTAGAGTGAATAAGCCCTAAAAATATATATCGGTAAGTTATTTAGTAAACAAAACAAGTTGGCAATGGTTCCTCCAATGTGTCCTTACACCACGTTGACCCCAAACAATCTGCCTGCCAATAGACGCTCCGCCTCTATATACTGTACGTACATATGGATATAGTTTACATTTGGGTCACATTGCACTAATCTCCTTCCAGAGCTGAAGGGGGAACAGACACCACTACACCTTCAGCAGAGGGTTCATCAGGAGGTGTCACCGTGTGGTCATCGGTGTCGCCTGAGTGCAGTCAGGAAAGAAAAGTGAAAGGAATGGAGACACACGACACATGATCTCCCCTCATGGGAACCACAGATCTGAGGAGCCCTCTGAGGCTCTTCCAATCAGCCAGATTTGAGATGGAATTGACAAATAGTCGAATTGGTCGTTCATTGTTTATTTTCCCGCCGAAAGACGTCCATGGCGTGCTGTCGCCTTGGTGTTTGCTTATTAGCGGCTGTTGATGATTGCAGTACAACTCATCTGCTAAAGGGGATTAACAAACGTATTTCCCATCGAGTCTGCGCAATGTGTGCATGTGTGCGTTTGTGTGTGTGGGTGTGTGCCTGTGTGTGTGTGTGTGC
>PIJE02000676.1:164371-171100 GCA_002895965.2 Coryphaenoides rupestris | reverse complement strand
GAAGCCGTGCAAGTCTTCCCCCCATTACGCTCCCCTCTGTAATTCACGAACTGTTGTAATTAAAGTGTATAAACAAGAAGCTGCGGTTTGATATGGAAACAAGGAACACATATTTGCATCCTCTTCTTTTTCACCATGGAATCATCTTCTTACCACATATACTTTACACACACATTTGCTGCAAGACATGTTTTGAGAAATATGGACAACATTTCTTATGCAATTATGTCCAGAGAATTCAGCCTTACAATTTGCATAATTGTATTTCTTGTTCATTATAAGATTATAGTATGAATTAAATTCCTAAGGATGATGTAATTAAGCTCTGTGAGGCCATATTTGTGATTTAAACTATAAAAGTAGATGACAAAATGTTATAAAACCAACTAAACTATGTCCCCCTTTACCCTTTCCATTGTAATCACAAATATCGTATTTATTTACAATATTTACCGTTGTTTGTAATGCATGGCGGCTGTCGGCTAATTTAAAATGCCACATTTCAGCCGACCTATTAGCAAACCACTTATTTTGAAGTGTGCACTTGATTAATTGGCTTTTATTGACCTATTATGTGTCATGGACTAGCCCAGCATCCACACATTGAAAAAGAGGAAATTGTAGTGGACACTACTATCCGACTCAAGGGCATAAGTCAATGAAACCTATAGGGTAGTGGGTGATTCACAGACTTGAGGGTGATGTTGGCTTCACACTGTAGAGCACAGTAACACGTTGTTCCCTTTAAGACTCTTATGGGTAACCATGGTAACGACAAGACCGGGAGGGGTTCAAAGTGGAAGTTATGTCCGTGCCTGGGTTATGTGCCTGGGTTAAGTTACAGTATGTCGGTGCCTAGGGTTCAGTGTGTGGATGTAAATAAACATCCGGCACATCCTCGTAGTGCAGTCGACCCACAGTGCTTTCCTCCTGTTCAAAGAAAACTGAAAGTGAAGTACAAGAAGTACAAGAATGACTGAAGTACAAGAATGACGAGTCATGTTGTATGTTAGTAAATTCTGAATTCTTCCAGGGTCTCGTGGCTCTCGGATAGTCAGTCATTGGTTTCAATGAGCAGCATTTGCTTTGTGTAGACAAATGACATAAAAACACTACAGTCTACATAAGCACAGGGCCTAATGGAAAAATACATTTGCCTGCTGAAGCTAAGAAGTCAGTAACCTCACTGATCATCTCAAGTCTTACCTGTCAAAACTCCACACACTCTTACGTACATACAGTATAGCAGGTGTGCAAGAAGTCATACATAGGCCTACTTATACTTCAGTCCTGAGAACCCACCACCCCCAGCCTCATGTAGCATGACATGGACTGTCTCCCCCCCCCACTGAACCACTTCACCCTCAACACTGTACAGTAAAGGCGGGGCTTATGCCTCCTGCAAGAGGTCCATTCGAATGACTCGTTTTGGATTTAAATGGGATGTGCTTAAATTGGATTTATTTGAGCGTTTCCACTGGGAGGAGTTCCTTTGAGACTCCATTGGCTGCACAGTGGGGCTGTAATACTCGAGTCCCGTCTTTGTCTCGAAACCGGTCTCCAGACGGAGTGAACTTGATACGGTCCTGTGTCATTTTGGATTAATTGGTCTCGGAAGACTCATTCTGAGAAGAGACCAAAGCTGTGTTCGAAATTGTATAGCTATATATTGCTTTTACTAATTTCATGCTTTTACATAATAGATGCATCCAATTTTAATTAAGCTGCCTACAATGAATGTTGTCCTCAAAACATGAAAAATGTATATTCTATTTTAAGCAATCAATTTAATGAAACCCACATGGTCTTTGTCTGGACTCATTTTTGCGGGCTTGCCTTTGATTTGGTCAATTTGGTCTCAGACCCCCCTTTGGTCTTGGTTTTAAATCAGACTCGATTCACCAATGGCTTGATCTGGACTTGGACTCCCACCGCGGCCCTTTGCTGCTGGTCAAAGTCAAAGTGTTTTATTGTCACATTTACATCACAACACTGAGCCATTCTTACAGTGAAACTCTTGTGACTTGGCAGGCGACAATACGTAGAAAGTAGGCAAAAAATAACAAGAAGAGAACAAAAATATATAGATATACTGTATATATTGAAAAAAATATATATGTATATATTGAGGATGGCACAATATACATAATAAAGATAAAATCAACTGCAAACACAGTATATTTGTCCTTTACACACACACACACACACACACACATAAATACATGCACGTCTGCAAAAGAAGTCACCCAATCCAGCAAGATGTTGCATGCACACACACATAATATGGTCAGTCACAGATGTGTTCTGTCGAGGATTATGGTTTATGGTTTATGAATCCATCAGGATAAAGTAAAGTCCTTGATCTGATAATAATCGTGTAATTAAAACATTGAAGAATTCAATTAAAAGGCATTTGTGTTATCTGCAAAGTCAGGTATTTTAATATAAAAGTATGCAATTACCTTTTTTCCTTTCCACACTCACATAGCAGCTTTGATATTCTTTCATAATTAAAGTATTTAACATATTTAAGGAAAGACTCTATCTAAAACTATCATCGATCTTGGGCCCACCCATACCAACTGTTATTTTGTGTTAATTTTAAGGTTCAAAGGGAATCAAAAGTTTCTCTTGAACATCTACATATCAAACACATCAGGCATGCAATGCAATTATAAATAATCTGTTTGCCTTCATTTGTCACACACTCTTACACGCTCTCACATACCCTCACACATCCATACACCCTCACACACGATCACATGCCCTACACACCCTCACACACCCTCACACACCCGCTACACCCTCACAACTCACATGCCCTCACACACCCTCACACATCCACATACACCCTCACACACACTCACACCCTCACACCACTACACCCTCACACACCCTCTCACACCAACACTCCACACACCACCCTCACACACACCTCACACACCCTCACACACCCTCACGCCCTCACACACCTGCACACAGGTGCATACCTACACACACCCTCAGTCACCCTCACACATGCTTACACAACATCAAACACCCTCACACACCCTCACTCACCCTCACACAGCCTCACTCACCCTCACGCTCCCACACACAGCCCCACACATGCCCTCACACACCCTCACACACCCTCACACACCCTCACACACCCTCACACACCCTCACACACCCTCACACACCCTCACACACCCTCACATCCTCACACACCCACACACCCTCACACACACACCCTCACACAGCCCTCACACACCCTCACACACCCTCACACCCGCACAGCCCACACACACCCTCACACCGCCCCACACATCCCCACACATGCCCTCACACACCCTCACATCTCAGGCTGTGATGTTGTGTCTCCCTTGTTCCTCCACAGGGCTTCCCCCACTGTTTACATAAACCAGCAGGACTCTCTCCATGGCCCCATCACAATTAAGAGAACAAAGACATGCACCCCCCCACCCTCGCCTCCCAGAGATGGTGAATGTCAAAACGAAGAGACACTGGAAGGTAAATTATTATTATTCTTTTTAGCCCAATTGTCATTGTTTGTGTTTGTGTGTGTGTGTGGTGTGTGTGTGGTGTGTGTGTGTGTGGTGTGTGTGTGTGTGTGCGTGTGTGTATGTAGGTGTGTGTGTGTGCGTGTCTGTTTTTGTCTCTGTTTTTTCATATAACACCACTGTCGTTATTTTTTGTTGCTGTTTTTTGTTTCGCTAATTGCTTTGGCGTCCGTCGGGCGGAGCATTGCCAATGAAGCACCTTGAAATTGAAAACTGAATTGGAACTGAATGAAGGGAGGAGATTCTGTCTCTCTCTCTCTCTCTCTATCTCTCCTCTCTCTGCATCCTCCTCTCTCTGACTCGCTCCGGCTAGTCTCTTTTCCTCAACAGCTAGGTAAAACAGGATTAAGCTTGGCACAGAAAGAGACAAAGGGGAGTGTGTGTGTGTGTGCATGTGTGTGTGTGTGTGTGTGTATTCATGCCAACGCTGTTCAGGACTCAGGGCAGGGAGGTTGTAGGGTGGAGTGGGGGAGGGAGTTTTGGGGAGTGGAGGCAGTTGGTGTTGGTGTTTGGTGGCTGGGTAGTGGTGGTTGGTAGTGGTGGTGGTTGGTGGTGGTGGGGGGTTCCCAATCTAGTTCACCCCAAACACAAATCCATAGTCCTCCAGAGTCCCCGGTATATCTGGGATGAGGTTCCCCCGAAAAATAAATACAAACAATGGAATGGTACCGGCAATTTCGGAAAAACCCACAAAGTCCCTAGCTCTCCCCTCCTGCTTATCCCTGAGAATCCCGGCACAGGGGAGGTGCAGGGGAGCCGATCACAGCCTGAATCCCGCTCAGCCCGCTGCTCAGTGCGCTGCTCCGGGTTCTCAGGGTTAGCAAGGATTTGGCCTCCTCTCTCTCTCTCCTCTCTCTCTCTCTTCTCTCTCTCTCTCTCTGTCAAAGGAGTATTTCACGAAACTCTCCGCTGTAAAACGCATTAATACTGTTTGTAGTTTAGTTCATGCACACAGAGATGTTGATTATATAGTAATAATAATAATAATAATAATAATAGAGGGCAGAGTTGTTTGTGTTCGAATTTTAATTGAAATGAACGATACAAAACAATTCCTGGCCTATATTTTCCTCATGAGCAGTCTGAACAATAGCTGTGGCATTTTCACATTTTGTATTGTATGTTGTATAATGTGTGTCTGACGTTGTTGTTGTTGTTTCGTGGTATTCTAGACTGTATGGGTCAAGGACAGGGACATGATTAATTCATTCACAATACAAAAGATGGCCCAGCTCTACTGTGGACGCCCCGTGTTGAGGCAGTGGAGCTGAGATGTACAATAGATGTTAGCTTCCCGCGTAAATTAAAGCGTGCGGCAGCAAGAGCACCTAAAGTGACGTCTCCTGGGCTCCCCAACATCAGGACACACGAAGACGTTGAATAAGCAGGCAGAGCAGGTGGAACACTGCAAACATCTTGAGTCCATGTGGTGGTGGCTGGTTTAACCTGCGGGGGCATTCATTAGCCAGGTGTGCAGCCTCACCCAACCCCAGACTACTCAGCCTGACTCGGGCCGGGTGAGGCTGCTTAAACACACCCACATACAGGCACGCGCACACACACACCATAACAGGGCACACCACACAGACCACCATCACACCACGACATCAGCAAACACACACACCACCATCAGCATCACCACCACACACACACACAACACACACACACACACACACACACACAACACTACACACACACACACACAACACACCACACACACACACACACACACACCCACAACACACCACACCACACACACTCATCACACACTTCACAGTCCTCTCCCTGGAGACTGACCTACCCGTGTAACTTTTAATAGCAGATGGATAAAGTCTCCTATGGACAGACATTTCTGTAAGCAAATCTAGAGCTCTCTCTTTATCTTGTCTCATGCGGCTCTGTCCCGTTATCTCCTCTCTCTCTCTATTCTATGGGATTTATCTCATTACCGCTAACCCTGACACTGGGGCTTGGTAAAGGAATGGCTCTGAAAAGAGTTTGGTTTCTTTCTTTTTTAAATAGAAGAGGAGAGAGAGAAGAGAGAGAGAGAGAGAGAGAGAGAGAGAGAGGAGAGAGAGCTGGCACATGGGCATTGGCACATCGGCACATCGGCGTATGAGGGCTCAGAAGTTTAGTGCGGTGGTAGAGACAGTATGGGAGTATATGGGCCTTACCTTAATCCCTCCCACACATTTCTCCAAGCAATCCTCCAAGATCCCTGAGAAGCAGAGAGGGCCCCAGCGGTCTGGACAACATGGGACCTCAAGGGAAGGGAAGTTTGCAAATACATTGAAGTGATGACTGGAGCTAAGCAGAAGCAAAATTAGAGGACAGGTCTGTGTGTGTGTGTGTCTCTGTGAGGGGAGGGGGGGTGTAGATAGAGAGAGAGTGTGTGTGTGTGTGTTTGTGTGTGTGTGTGTGTGTTGAAAAGATGGGTCCATTATTATTGGGGGGGTTACTGAGAGGGAGCGAGGGGAGCACACACACGTGAGAGAGAGAGAGAGAGAGAGAGAGAGAGAGAGAGAGAGAGAGAGAGAGAGAGAGAGAGAGAGAGAGAGAGAGAGAGAGAGAGCGAGAAGCTTTGATTTGGTGGGGATTGCAGCCAGAGGAGCAGCTCAGAGGAGTAAGCAGCTTGCCATGGAGTCAAAAGAAGTCCCACACACATTCACACATTCACACACACACACACACACACAACACACACACACACACATCACACACACATACACACACACACCGCACACGGCACACACCACACACACACATACACACGCACACCACTCACATGCATACACACACACACACACACATACACACACACACACACACTCACAAAGGAACGAAACTGCTTGAAATGACACAATACTGGCCATGTGTTGGAGAGGAGCAGGTGGATCACAACACCCATGTGCCCTGGGTGACTGTGGGAAATAGAGAGAGAGGGAAAGAGGGAAAGAGGAGAGAGAGAGAGAGAGAGAGAGAGAGAGAGGGAGAGAGAGCGGGAGGAGGAGGAGGAGAGAGCTGGTTGTACCTAAATGCTGACACTCTCAAGGCCCGTGTCCACATTGCGTCTTTTTCTGGCAGAAACCCGTCGGCATGGCGCCGGGATAAAACGCTTGTGTGGTGAAACCCCCCCCCCCCCCCCACCACCACCACCACCACCACC
>PIJE02000676.1:154371-159371 GCA_002895965.2 Coryphaenoides rupestris | reverse complement strand
GGAAAAGATGAAGGTTTAAGAAAAGGCTGAGAGGGTAATGAAGATGGGAGTCACAGAAAGAAAGGAGAGATTCAGGCAACATGTGTATGATTTAAAATATATATATATTTTTTTTCATATCGGTTAACCCATCAGCAGGGGCGGGTGAGGTCATTATTTTAATTCCTTCACTCTTAATGACCGCAAGCAGAGAGCCAGAGAGAGCTGAGAGCCAGAGAGAGCAGAGAGCCAGAGAGAGCTGAGAGCCAGAGCTGCGTCCTGTGATGTCGTCGTGGTGACGCAGGTCTCACTGTCGGCGAGCAAACACAATTAAGCCATCCTAGGATACCTCGGGGCAGCGGTGAGAGAGAACCCCAGCAGCCATAGACATGCACCTGGAACGTAGAAATATCTGCACTCATTCATGCACATCCTTGATATTGTCTCTGCGTTTTTGTCACCAGGTATGGACATACAGCATCTGAATGGATCATACACATTTTCATACACAATATGTATGACGTCATGCACCTCCAACCAATCAGCAGCTATAATTGTATTGGATTATTCTTTTGTTTAAGTGTTTGAGATGTGGGTACAGGGAGCACAGCTCTATTATTTTTCATCATTTATCATTTTTTATATTTTGTAATCATTTTTCAATCAGTGCTGTGACTCATGCACTACTGCTCCTCCTGGTATCTTTTCAGCATCCTTTTCTAAATCATGTTCTCAAGGATCTAAACGTACTGCAAACATGGCTGTGTCATGTGGTTATTGATCGAATGCATTGTGCATGGTATTACAAACCATCTGAGAGCCATGAGAAAGTTGTATATTTTATAATACATTATACAAGTTCTTGGAATAGTATGATTCACCATATGTCTGAGATCATTGAATGAGCTACAGGGAAGCATAACCAAAGGCTGAATGATACAAAGTTAGTTCGGCAGAACACTATTACTTACTGACACAGTAAACAACAGCGGAACACATTTACAAAGCCAGCGACCACCTTAAACACCTTCGACTGCTAGCAGAGTTGGCCAAGGGTTTGTTTGTTTGAATTCATCTTACGATGCGTTGCATTTTTGCCTTTATAAGTTGACTGCATTTTTTCAATTGTATTTTTAGGTTTTTCTGCTCATAGATGGTGTCCATTGCAGCTAGCCTTCATCATATTCTATGTATGGGTAAGTAAGTGATCTCTATGATTTCAGCCAAAGCTTTGACAAGGCATTTCTATTGGTCGACAATCGTGCCTGACCCTTGTCGCCCTCTCGGAGTGGCTGTCAGAAAAAGGAAAGAAAACCCATGTCATTGCTCTTTCCAACTCGTAACTCAAGTCATCCTCAGGTTCAATAAAGGTTGACAGGTTGTCAGTTAACCGTGTGGGGCTCATGGGTTCTGAAGTAGGGGCAGGTTGTGCACCATGATAGTCAGGATGTTTGTCTCGAATTAATGCACACGTATAACATAAGAACAGAGACTGTAGCATCGTGAGATCAGGCTGACAAGTTGTCTGGATTGTGCAGTGATGACGTTCAGTTATGGCTTTCAGGCAACTGACATACATCAGTGGCAGCACCAAGGGGGGGCCGGGAGGGGCACGGCCACCCTGATACAATCTGATCTGATATTTTATATCTGATTTGATATCTATATATGTATATATGTATATTTTTCATAATAGTTAAAGAAAATAACAAATGCATTGCCAACCACCCCCAATCAGTGTACTCCTAAAATGGAAGCATTATATTATAATTAATCGTCTGACACATAGGCCTCCAGATAAATAATGATTTCAAACAGGATTGTTGTGTAACTCAAAATTTTAAATGCACCGGTATGAGTCTGTAAAGTACGAAATCAAAGTATATAATAATGTGATTCCTTTACTCTCATATTGGCATTGTTGTCTTTGGAGTTCAGTGGATGCGGCATTTGACTGTGGGTCTGTATACACATGCTAAGGCAAGGCAAGTGTATTTATACAGCATAATTCAAATACAAGGCAATTCCCAGTGCTTTAAAAGGGAAAATAAGATCAGAAGAAATAAAAAACTATGTGAAAAGTAAAATCTAATTGAATTTGTAAGCTGCGGCAACACTGTACTCCTTATTTAAAGGAATGCAGTGTTGATGTTCTGGAAGTTTATTCCAGAGCTGTGGTGAATGAAAACTCATCTGCTTCACCATGCTGTGTTGGGACCCTGGGAACAGTGAGCAGGCCGGTCCCTGGTGACCTGAGAGCTCTAGTGGCCTCATAGCACACAAGCAGATCAGAGATGTATTTTGGTCCAACCTATTTAGCGCTTTATACACTCGTACACAGAGCTCTGTGCATTGCAGAAGAGAAATGTTGCCACTCCATCCACTGCTGTCACTTTCTATCACCGAGAGGAGCATCCAGCTCACCCACTTTGTGTAAAGAGCTCTTCAATCAGCCAGCTTGCGCCCGGAAACCCAATTGAAAGAAGAGACCGTTGACTGCTGAAAGTGGGGCCTCTGTGTGAGTAGGGTTGCTATTCTTTTTCCAATATGTGAACTTGATGGTATTCCACTCGACTACTAAAAGGCTCCATTGGTCAAGTGGAAGAGAAAGAAAAAAAAGGGGTTCGCAAGTCTGTCAAGATCTGTCTTCAACTGGGAGAGCAATCATCACCTCAGCACTATTAGGGGCTTCTTCATTAAGTTTTGAGAAGGTTTAAGGTCATTTGGTCATCTGAGGGTAGCTTATCACCTCAGGTCAGACACTCCAAATTGACCTCAGCCGTGTCATGATTTCTACATGTAACCCTTTCAAAATGGTCTCATTGTGCTTTCAGAGCATCTATTATGGGGCGGCCTCATATCCTCTGATGCCTCCACTCTGAACTTGTTCCAAAGGGAATTGAAACACACGTATTCATTTAATTGTCTGTGCGCACACTTGCGCACACTCATTGCAGCTAATTAGACTCACGTAATTATCAAAAGGCAAGCTCTGGCCGGGAGCAGCCCTCTGCCCATCGGGTGACACGATTGAGGTTACGTAGGCCGCCTGGCGAAGTGGGTCCTCTGATGCACTTCAGCACTTGTACCCCACTCTCCTGGATAACAAGAAGTTTAGCCTTTTCGAACTCCTCGAATGAAGAGGCCCCCCCAAGCTGACAGCTGTTCCATCTATCCGACAGCCGCTGTCTGGGGCTGACTGAGCAAAGAATGGTCTTCATGAATGAGATCCTGCTCCAGATGTGACTATTCGGTTCCATGTGCAGACGCCATGCCAAAGGACGCACCTCAGAGTCTACTGTGCCACAAGCTCCCATCTGCGTGGACAACAGACGAGGCAGGTGTCCAGCTCTGGGTTAAACCTTCCAGCCGAGTAAAATAAAGCACCTGCCTGCTGGGAGTAGATTGAGTCACCCGGATCATCCTGGTGGTCGGTACTGGTGTCAGTGGTTTTTGTTTTATTTTGGGAGATTTAACCCTCTCTAGCCTTGTGAGACCATTCCGATCTCGCAAGCTCACATTCTGTTTCTCTCTTATGATTGGTCTGGCTGAGCTTCAAGCTTTCTGTTCCTACCGGCAGCCACGGGCAGGGCGTAGCTGTGGTGTGACGACAGCGAGAAGCAACTGTTTGTTCGGGAAAACGACAATGGCGATAGACAGATGCTTATGTCCAGGAAGCGCCAGCCCTTTTCCAAACAGTTGGTGTCAACCATGCAAGGTAACAACCAACACGTCAGGAGCGGTTAGGGGTTTAGGTGGCGTCTTGCTCAAGGACACGTCAAACCAGCAACCTTCCTGTTGCCAGTCAACCGCTGAGATCATCATCATCATCATGATGATCTGGACGGCAGAGGTGGAGGGGGGAGGGGCTGGGGGTGGGGGGGTGAGAGCCCAGCGTGGCGGGTGGCAGCAGAAGAGGACTCTGCTGTAATCCCACACTCGGCTGCACACTCAACACGACGGAGCGCTCAGCCATCGCCGGCCGCCAGAACACGCTCCGTCACTTCCGGTCCACGGGGTCCGTGGCGCCATTCACACCAATCAATTTTACACTTATTAGTAACGAGTGTGTGCATAGTATATTATGTGCGTATCGCAGTTATTATTAAAATCATAGAAAACCATAAAAAGCCACTGCGCAGCGCTTTTAATGATTTCTATTATAGTCTGGACCGTTTATTTGATTGTTTTAGGTTAAATCAGACTGTATCTTTGAGACCTGAGACTTCAGAATAAATGACGCCTTTGAAGAGAAAAGGAGAGAGGAGAAAAATAGAAAAAGAGAGAGAGACAGAGAGAGAGCGAGAGAGAGACAGAGACAGAGAGACAGAGAGAGACAGAGAGACAGAGAGAGAGAGAGAGAGAGACAGAGAGACAGAGAGAGAGAGAGAGAGAGAGAGAGAGAGCAGAGAGAGAGAGAGAGACAGAGAGAGAGAGAGACAGAGAGAGAGAGAGAGAGACAGAGAGAGAGAGAGACAGAGAGACAGAGCAGCCAGGCTTGGCACAGGGTATCAACACGAGGCCCAACAGCTTTTCCTCTTATCCAGGTCTACTATAACCACATACCATGGTGATCGGCCTGGTATCGGGCTGCCCCCCCCCCCCCCCCCCCCCAGCACCTATTATCTTTCTGCCTCCCCCATAAAAGCAGCCCGATTCTTACTCAGCATCTTGGCACCGATAAGTGCATGTGCGTGTAGAGCTCTGTGTGTGTGTGTGTGTGTGTGTGTGTGTGTGTGTGTGTGTGTGTGTGTGTGTGTGTGTGGAGTGTGTGTGTGTGTGTGTGTGTGTGTGTGTGTGTGTGTGTGCGTTGTGTGTGCTCTATTAAGCGCAAGGTTCCGGGTATTTATGTCGGGCGCCATTGGCTGAAATTAAATCCAGCATCTGCGTTTTGACAGGACTGCACACCAGTACCTCCACACACACACACACACACACACACACACACACACACACACGCTCACACACACACACACACAGAAAACTTGTACTCAAAGTTTCCATGGTAACATGAGTGAATC
>PIJE02000676.1:145234-147734 GCA_002895965.2 Coryphaenoides rupestris | reverse complement strand
GGAGTTGATCATTTAATTGCGTAGCTGTTAAGGAATGTGAACGTGATCAAACGTATTTGGGATCAAAAAACGGATGAATACAGACGAAGACACAATAAATCACCTTTGAGCAGTTCAGGTATTGCCTGAATTTTGTTCTGTTATGCTCACACTATTGAATTATTCATTCACATAAATATTAATACTGACCTTGGTCAAATATTTTGTATTCAAACAAACACAACACAACAACAAATACATTTGTTGTACATTTTTGAATAAAAACGTTTTACATTTTTACTTACTGTATGTAGCAAGGCAGGCAAACATGCTCCATCTAAACATAACTATCAAGTAGCTACTGTTGGCTCACATATGACAACACTGATTAAGATGTAAACATTACCGTCTTCACGTTATAAGGAAAATCTAGGCTCCCGTCGGAGCACTTCTGCAGACGTTCTCATGAGACGATTTGCTTATCAGATAATGACAAAGAGTTCCAGTCACTTTACGCAACAATGTCTGGAATGCTCACGTTTTACATGTGCAGCATCGGCCTATGTGAGTGCATGGTGATACTACCCGTCTGCATGCAGTGTCCGACTGTCGACCACTACCATTCATAAACTACACAAACAAACACACAAAACACACATAAAACAACAACTCAGTAAACCCCCTGGCAGGCGGGTCTGGCCGTGAGGTGTTGGGAGCGCTGCGCAGCTGTAATCTGTCTAATTGCTCTGCGTTGAGAGCTGGGATATAAATGGGGCGCAGGCCTGAGACAATAGCTAATGCATTTGACCCTGCTGGTCGATAGCCATACGTTAGACTGATGTCAGGAGAAGACTCTAATTAGGCTACAGCGCTATCCCGATAGACGATCTACGGCTATCTATCAAAGGGTCGGAGGAGGAGGAGGAGGCGGAGGGTAATAGGCAATACAAAAAGCACACATCCACCTGGTGTTTACTCATGGTTATGGATTAGGAGGCTCCAGTCTCCGGATATGCAGGGTGAGTAATACAACAGAGAAAGTGTGGAGTGTCCCGTAGACGGTGGTCGTGGCGGCCATGTGTTCAAGCCGCGGGGACGGCAACAAACAACATTATTATTATTAAATATATTGAAAACGGAACACCGCGTACGGCCCACTTTGTTGCTGTTTCAAGAACATGCTGTTAATACCACAAAGTGAGAGAGTGGTTCCCTGAAAAATGGGGAGAGAAATGGTCAATGGTGTTCAAAACACATTAAGTGGGCCGGGTCCCGGGGCACGGGTACATTGACGCATCGATGAGTTCAGTCATTCCATTATTTTTTGGATGATTTTTTTGTTTTGTTTATCTTGTTCTAATGCTTATTCAACTTTAAATTCAACCACAGTACAACATTTTTTTTTTACTTGGTCTCTCATCACGAATGCACAGGCACAGACACACACACACACACACACACACGCGCACAGACACACACACACACACACAGACGCTCAGACGTACTTTATTCAACAATGGCTTACAAATGGCTTTTTATTCAGCACACCAAGTTATATACTTCTATGACCTCCCCACCTCTCTCTCTCTCTCTCTCTCTCTCTCTCTCTCTCTCGTTCACCTGCTGTGTTTGTCAAAATTAGAGACGAGATGAAACCAGCCAAAACCGTGATGGTTTACTCAAAACATTACGACAAAAACATAACAAAAGCGAAATAAATATATTCCAGCAGCAAACATTTACTCTTGGAATGCTTCATCAGTGACTGATTAAAACAGTGTATTATGACCTACAGCCCGCAAAGTGCGTGACCAATTTAACTTCCGCAGTTGTTTGCAAAACACGATCATTTGTGTTATTCTTGTTCAGCATTGATATCTGTGGTTTCCCACTGCTATCAATGAAGTGCTAAATTACCGATAGCTTGCAGACGTACCGCATTTCCACCGCAAGCTAACGAGCGGAACAGAGGTTCTGCTGCTTCCCGTGCAAATATGCTTTTAAATAACTTGCAGAAAAAAGTGTCTTTTTTTTCGATCACTTTGTCACTTTAGAGGAGGTGTACTTAAGTTCATTAGTGGCATAGCTAATGAGCCAATTACCGTCGGACAGACAATGCTAGCTGCTCAACGCGCCGTCGACAGGTGCCTCAGCGTAGCGGGAAAAAAATCGGAAAGCGTTTGTCGTTCTTCTGCCGCGGCTGGTGTCGGCTTGGATGGCGTCCGGCGGCGCCCAACAGCATTGTGATTGATGTGTCTCTTTATGCTGCAACTGGGACTCAACGCGTAGAAGGATTGCTTCGCTGCACCGGGCCGCGGCTAGCGACCGCATCACTTTAGATCTTGTGACACGGAAAACGGACCGCTACGAGTTTATGTCGTTGTTTAACCTCTTTCTCTTTCTTTATTCCTGCCCCCTCCCCTCTCCCTCCCTCCCCCCATCACGGTTATTGTTGATTGAGGTGTCCTGCGATGTGTGTGTGTACATGTGTGTGTGTACATGTGTGTGTGTGTGTACATGT
>PIJE02000676.1:107734-140234 GCA_002895965.2 Coryphaenoides rupestris | reverse complement strand
AAGAGCAGAAGAGAAGACAGAGGGCGTGAGAGAGATAGACTGAGAAAGAGAGAGAGAGAGAGAGAGAGAGTGGGAGGAGAGACTGAGTGAGTTAACGAGACAGAGAGAGAGAGAGAGAGAGAGAGAGAGAGAGAGGGAGCGGGGGAGAGAGAGAGAGAGACAAAGAGATGAGGGATGAAGACCGGGGGGATAGGTAAAGCAGCGCAAAGCCTATCTGTCAACCGCTGGCGCTCGTCGGCACGGCAGCGGCAAAATCAATTTGAGCGGCCCTGCTTCTGCTTCTGCCATGAGCGAGAGAGGACGGGGATGATGGAGCTGAGAGAGAGAGAGAGAGAGAGAGAGAGAGAGAGAGAGAGAGAGAGAGAGAGAGAGAGAGAGAGAGAGAGAGAGAGAGAGAGAGAGAGAGAGAGAGAGAGAGAGAGAGAGAGAGAGAGAAGAGAGAGAGAGAGAGAAGAGAGAGACGGAGGGGAGGGAGGGGCAGGACGGATGGAGTAGATCCGGTGAGATGGGGGGGGAAGAGGGGAGACATAAAGAGAGCAACAAAGAAAACAAAGCCAGTGGAGGGTAAATAGGCAATACAAAAGCACACATCCACCTGGTGTTTACTCATGGTTATGGATTAGGAGGCTCCAGTCTCCGGATATGCAGGGTGAGTAATACAACAGAGAAAGTGTGGAGTGTCCCGTAGACCGGCGGTCGTGGCGGCCATGTGTTCAAGCCGCGGGGACGGCAACAAACAACATTATTATTATTAAATATATTGAAAACGGAACACCGCGTACGGCCCACTTTGTTGCTGTTTGAAGAACATGCTGTTTAATACCACAAAGTGAGAGAGTGGTTTCCCTGAAAAATGGGGAGAGAAATGGTCAATGGTGTTCAAAACAACATTAAGTGGGCCGGGTCCCGGGGCACGGGTACGTTGACGCATCGATGAGTTCAGTCATTCCATTATTTTTTGGATGATTTTTTTGTTTTGTTTATCCTTGTTCTAATGCTTATTCAACTTTAAATTCAACCACAGTACAACATTTTTTTTCGTGGTCTCTCATCACGAATGCACAGGCACAGACACACACACACACACAAACACACACACACACACACCACACACACACACACAGACGAGGGCTCAGACGTACTTTATTCAACAATGGCTTACAAATGGCTTTTTATTCAGCACACCAAGTTATATACTTCTATGACCTCCCCACCTCTCTCTCTCTCTCTCTCTCTCTCTCTCTCGTTCACCTGCTGTGTTTGTCAAAATTAGAGACGAGAGGAACCAGCCGTGATGGTTTACTCAAAACATTACGACAAAAACATAACAAAAACGAAATAAATATATTCCAGCAGCAAACATTTACTCTTGGAATGCTTCATCAATGACTGATTAAAACAGTGTATTATGACCTACAGCCCGCAAAGTGCGTGACCAATTTAACTTCCGCAGTTGTTTGCAAAACACGATCATTTGTGTTATTCTTGTTCAGCATTGATATCTGTGGTTTCCCACTGCTATCAATGAAGTGCTAAATTACCGATAGCTTGCAGACGTACCGCATTTCCACCGCAAGCTAACGAGCGGAACAGAGGTTCTGCTGCTTCCCGTGCAAATATGCTTTTAAATAACTTGCAGAAAAAAGTGTCTTTTTTTTCGATCACTTTGTCACTTTAGAGGAGGTGTACTTAAGTTCATTAGTGGCATAGCTAATGAGCCAATTACCGTCGGACAGACAATGCTAGCTGCTCAACGCGCCGTCGACAGGTGCCTCAGCGTAGCGGGAAAAAAATCGGAAAGCGTTTGTCGTTCTTCTCCCGCGGCTGGTGTCGGCTTGGATGGCGTCCGGCGGCGCCCAACAGCATTGTGATTGATGTGTCTCTTTATGCTGCAACTGGGACTCAACGCGTAGAAGGATTGCTTCGCTGCACCGGGCCGCGGCTAGCGACCGCATCACTTTAGATCTTGTGACACGGAAAACGGACCGCTACGAGTTTATGTCGTTGTTTAACCTCTTTCTCTTTCTTTATTCCTAGCCCCCTCCCCTCTCCCTCCCTCCCCCCATCACGGTTATTGTTGATTGAGGTGTCCTGCGATGTGTGTGTGTACATGTGTGTGTGTACATGTGTGTGTGTGTGTACATGTGTGTGGTATGCAAACGGACTTCTCTTTTTCATCCCTTACCCGACGTTCCGTCCTTCAATAAGGGGAGGGGTTGACATTTTCCTGGTTCCCCCCACCGCACGGCAAGGTGTGAAATGGAGAGGCAATGGGCTGTGTGTCTGTGTGTGTGTCTGCATGTGTGCGTGTGTGTGTGTGTGTGTCTGCGTGTGTGTGTTGGCATGGGGGGCGGGCTTACTTTTGGATCTTTTTTAGGCAGGATTCCTAGACGCAGGTATAATTATTAGTGGGAGAGACAGACCGGGTGAAGCAGTACACACACACACACACACACACACACACACACGCACACACACACACACACACAAACACGTGTAGTTATTTATATTTATGTTAATTAAGGAAAATATACACAAAACAAGGAAAACTAGACAGGAAAGCAGATACAAGCACATATAAACGGACAGGCATGTGTGCTTCGTCTTCGTTAGTGCAGTGACCCACACATGCACTGTTGTACGATATTTTAACCAAAGTGTTTCATGCTTAAAAGGGACTATTAGAGTGGCCTGTAGCTGTCACACTCCATTAAAAACCCCATTAACAAAACATATTTTACTCACTCAAGTGTCAACGAAAAGTATGTACGGTATGTGTGTGTGTGTGTGTGTGTGCACTTTTCTGACACTAACCCTTACAATCCAAATCACGCAGTAACCAGTGAGCTGTGTTGTAACAGTTTCATAACCATATGATTATCCGCACACCAAAGAGCCGATGCTTGGATTTGGGCTGACAGACATGAATAATGGATCGCTGAATCGGTGCACAATTTTCCCGACACAGCGTTTCCCGCTCAAACCCCTGAAGACACATCTGGAACACTGGGATTCTGTTAACAGTGACTTGTAATGCTCTCTGTTGGATATGGACAGGTATGTGTGTGTGTAAGGGTTAGTGTGTGTGTGTGTGTGTGTGTCACCAAACTGTATATAATATATACAGCATGCAAATACATATACATGCATGGCGGCGCATCATCCATCATATTGCATAATGAGGATGAGGACAGTTAATGAAGAGTGAGGTTAGCATGGGCACGCGCGCGTACACACTGGCGCACACACAGACATGCACGCACGCACGCACACACACATACAGGGTAATACTTTATTGAGATCGAGAGTTTTAACATCAATCCAAAGCACTAAATATTTTCGTTCATGCATAAACAAGTAAGCATGTCAAGAGAACAACGGTGAGCACTGGGTCCTAATGGCTTCCCATTACGGAGAATATTGAGACATTCAACTTTACAGCGGGATTTTGAGACCCCTGGTGACCACTTTATGTACATGTCCCAGACATCACATGAAAACATGTGTGTCACACAGGTAGGCTCAGATATTGACCGTATGTATGTACTAGAATCTGGTGTGGTCATAGTTGGTCAGCGATGCATCTTCTACAATGGAATCAAAAGTACCTTCTTTTAAAGTAGTTCAACTGTTACAGCATCAGGCTGCTGTATATACAGTATATATATATATGTGTACAGCATATATATATATATGCTGTATATTAGCATGTTATCTAACCTGCTAGGTTAGATAACATGCTAATATTGGAGAACTCTGACATAGGCCAATGTGTGCTGAAGTAATTGTGCTTAATTGACCAATTATCATACACTTGCCGAGGTAGAATGGAAGTTACATGCTTGATTAACCATCAGTCAGGTCTATAAACGTCCATTCCTTTATATTAAAAGAAAACAAAACCTCCATGGACGTGCAGCTGCCAAACCACAGTCTCTATAGTCTCAACAGATTGGTGATTAGGAAATGTTATTACTGAGTTGGGGTGGGTCACCTTTCTAGTGACCTGAAGCAGTCCCAGTAAAGTTGGGAATATCCCCCTCGATGAGGAGTTCTGTGTTTTTGTAGGACTGTGTGTGGTAAACCTGACAAGCGAGCAAGCATGTCAGGTCACCCTGTAATCTTAGCCAAATCCCAGGCTCTCTGCGGTGTAGCCAGCACCATGCCGGCATTTGATTGAGGTGGGATTTGCGTGGAGAGGGTTTGGTTGCACACCCAGAGATACGCGGGGTCCTTCGCAGCGTCGGTAATGGACACCGGTGCCGAGTTCACCCACTGCAGGATAATTGCTGTGCGGTAGCAGAGCTTAGTGACGGATGGCCATTCAGACCAGACAACCCGCAAACTGGCTTCCTTTCTGGTGTCCAGTGTCCCGTGGGGCTTTTATCCCCAGCGGCTACTGGAGTTGTTAGCCTTGTAGTCTAAACCCTGGAAGCAAAGAGATGCTCTCGCTGATTTCAATGACGGTATCATTATAGGTCGATGTGTGGACCTCCTGCTTTTTGTGGGTGCTCAGACCAACCCGGCTGTCTCACCCACAGCACGGTTCTGTGTGTGGTTCAGTTCGTGAAGGATTTTCTATGCTATGTGAACATTTGAAATAAAAAAAATGTGTTGAACTTTCACTAGGGCCATTTGTCTGATGGTTCATGACCAGTGGCAAAGGGGCTGATTTTGTCCATGCTGGTCCTGGCCCATGAAGGTCTGACCTGGGTCATTAATTCTTTCCATTGGGGCAGGGACGCTGAATTTATGGCTCTATACGAAAATAGGTTTCATGGCGGCGCATACACGCTACAGAGGTTTATTGTTGATTGTGAATGAGTGGGATCGTTTACGTTTATTGCAGAGCCAATGGTTTCCGCTGCGTCCTCTTTCATAAAAGATTCATTCTGAGACCCCCAACCCTGGTCCTCCGAGAAGCAGGCCTCTATTCTGCTCAGCATCTCCATAATAACTCTCTTGCTATTACACAATGACACAATGATACATCCAGCACAGACACTGGTTGATTGCCAGTATAAAGTCGCGCTCCAGATTCCTTTAATGGCTAATTTCAGGGTTGAGGTCAATCAGAGTTGTCTCGCACCTAATTAAGGAGATTATTATTAAATACATTATTATTATTAAAGAGATGACAGACCGGTTACACAAGAGGACACATAGAGAGCCACTCTGGACCCACGACACTTGGACGTCTCAATGTATGGGCTTCTGCTTGGTGGACAGAATGTCACCATACAGCGATGGTGGATGGGGGAGGGGAGTGGAGGCACTTCATGAACACAAGAGAACTCTCTCTCTCTCTCTCTCTCTCTCTCTCTCTCTCTCTCTCTCTCTCTCTCTCTCTCTCTCTCTCTCTTTCCACATGGCCTTTATCGAGTGTTCTGTGGATCAGATGGGGCCCTGCCTCCTAAGAATCAGTTGGTTCTTAACGGCGGCATTAAATATTGAATTTGATGTTCCACACCACTCCACTCCGTGGATTCCAGCGTCTCACCGGCGATGCCATTGATGGGGTTTCGTGGTTTTTTGTGTGTTGAAATCGTAAATGTTTTCGCATTGAGCCACAGCCACCGCATTGTTGCTGGTGAATTCTAGAAGCAGTACACACGTGATTATGTGTGTGTGTGTGTGTGTGTGTGTGCATGTATATCTGTGTGAGAGTTTGTGTATGTGTGTATTTATGTGTTATGTGTGCACGTGTGTGTGTGTGTGTGTATGTGTGTGTGTGCGTGCGTGCGTGCGTGCGTGCGTGCGTGCGTGCGTGCGTGCGTGCGTGCGTGCGTGCGTGTGTGTGTGCATTAGAAGTGTATGTGATCTGAAGGAACTGTATATGCATGGTAGAGCACCTATCCCTGTGGCATCCGTCATATTGCATAATGAGGCTTCAGGACAGTCATCATCAATAGCAAGTAGCGACACCGGGACACTCCTCACACGGGGCACCCCCCCCCCCCCCACACACACATCCAGTTTTATTAACCATGGCATGTATAATACGTTATCTGTGTATGTACGCCATGCTTGAGAGTTGTGAGTGTGTGTGTGTGTCTGCGTGTTGTTGCGCATGTGTGCTTGCGTTTGTGTCTGTGTGAGAGAGAGAGAGAGAGAGAGAGAGAGAGAGAGAGAGAGAGAGAGGGAGAGAGAGAGAGAGAGAGAGAGAGAGAGAGAGAGAGAGAGAGAGGAGAGAGAGGGGGAGTAAAGGGGTGAACTGAGTAAAGGATTTTGTGGCAGGGATTATTTCTCGGGTTTAATTGAGTGTGATAATAAAGTGTGCTTGATGGACTCCTTTTTCTGCCTTTACGCATTTCTTCCAAGTTCTCAGGCCTTCTCACTCGCCAACTGAACTCTTGCCACACTCTCTCTCCCCCCCCCCCCCTCCCCCCTCCCCCCTCCCTCTTCTTCTCATCTTACACAGAGACTCTCTATTGACTCCAGCATTTGGTCACTCTGTTGTGCCATCTCTCTCCTACTTACTTCCCGGGTTGAAATAAATCTAAATCAATGAATATCATTAGAGCCACTTAAATAATTGGGCCACACGACTAACCCTTGTAAGCTTTATCTCTCTCAACACATGGGCCTCGATATCGAGGAGGAAAAAAAAGCCTTTTCTCGGGGATACAGATAAATGTATGCTTTACTTCTCCGTGCTTGTCCTGATGGGAAGAAATGGTTCTAGTTTCCTACAGCAAACTACCCCACAGTGAGCTATGTACCTAATGAGAGTGTCATAAAGTCAGAACTATCCATCCATCTATTTCAATATATCAATATATCTATGAATATAGCTATATCTTTAATTTGTTTCTTCATTTTTGCACAAAACTAATTATCTGCCAACGTTAGAACCTGCCAGTTCTGGATGTTACCTTTGTAAATTGGTCTTTTAATCTTACACAATTTAGATCAGGGGCCTTGCAGGATTATCTTTAATGCCATTTCTAATTAATGATCTATCACTGTCCATTTGTGGTATTTCATTATTAGCAGGTCAATTGTTCGCCAATCATGTTTACTATGCAACTCTGCACACATTGCATCAACGTCGGTGGTTTTGTGGTGATTATAGGCTTTTTGTGTTCAACATTTCGAGACAAACCGCAGCATAAATTGCACGTGCCCTCTTTGTTCTCTCTCTCGGATTATGTACACAGGGCTGAGCGCAACAGGAAGGAGGTGAGAGAACCTGGCAGCGTGAAGTCAGGAGCTGCTAATTACTTATTGATCCAATTTAGCAGATGACTCCCTAAAAAGTGGAGGGCAGCAAGGTGTGCCATTCAAACGGAATGAGAGAGAGATAGAAACAAAGAAAGAGAGAGAGAGAGAGAGAGAGAGAGAGAGAGAGAGAGAGAGAGAGAGAGAGAGAAAATAGACTACAGTCCAAAAGGTCCACCCAGACTCTCAACACAACAGACTCTGACTCCACTAAATGTTTACGGCCTGCGTCCCGTGTTGAGAGGCACTGCCGACTGTCACTTACCATCGTTACTAACTATCAACCCTTCGCCGCCTCCTCCCAGCTAGTGAAGTCAAAGTGGGCATTGCATCGCTATATATATATATATACTGTATGTAAGCTTTACCAGGAGGGCGGCTGATAGAGACAGCCAGGTAGGTATTATATTATGGATTTTTGGGGTGGGTTATGGAAGAGAAGGTATAGTTGTTTGGACACAATAACAAACAAAACAGAAACGTAAAGAAGTTGTATTTCTCTGAAGGGATCCTTTCCATAATGTTGTTGGACACTTCCAATAAATATCCCAGCCCGTCGGTGCTAAAACAAGCACTTTTAGAAGACGTAAGTTGACAGGAGGCATTCCCCCCCCACCCCCCACCCCAAAGGATTATATTGCAGACCTCCTGTGGCTGACGGCTGAAGCAATCTGGCTCAATATCGGGCCAATTTCACAACTCGTCGTCCGCATTAGTCACTTAGAGCCAACATTATGTGGAAAATAGGCTCCATGTGGAGACATCTTGAAGTTACCCCCTTTAACTCTCATCGTCCACACATCTACCACTCATACACACACACACACACACACACACACACAAGACACACACACACACACACTCGCTAGAATACAGACACGCAAGCACGTACACATACAAGCTCTCGAACATGAACCACTGACATTGTCGCATTGAGGCAAAAGAAATTAAACGTTATATATCTCCATTTTTTTTCTATTTCTTCTTCATGTCTGCGTTTTTTTTTTTGACAAATCTATTCCCTCCACATGATATCTGCGCGTGTGGGTGAACCGACGCACGCGCTTATTTGCAATGCGCATATTCACACGCTTTCAATGTCACCCAAGTCCTCTCAGCTCGTCACTGTCGCCACTCCGTCATCCCGAGGTATCAACTCACGCTTGTTATGTCGTCAGAAAATAAAGGATGTGTACGATGGGCGCGGCGATATCTGTCGGTTGGTGTGAGTGTGATTCAATTATAGGGGTGAACGGGGTGTGTGATTGATGGTTCTAATGTCAGCCCTGCCTTCTGCTTTCTCTCTCATCCTTTATTTATCATGGAAGGAGAGGCTGAGTCGCACACACACACACGCACACGCACACACGCATGAACACACTGAACACACGCACACACACACTACGCACACACGCAATGAACACACGCACACACGCAGTCAAGCTGAACACTAGCAGCAAAGAACTAATGATAGTTGAATACTTTGCATAATTTAAAAAACAAGATGGTTTTTCAGCCAAGGACCCAGATTTTAAAACGAATGAATGACGAATGAATGAATGAATGAATGGAACATCCTAATACTGCTTCCATGGCTTGGTTCAGACAAAATAACCTTCATCAAGATGTTCAATAGCCAAGGTAAAACGTGTATCCGCCCCGACACGGCCTCTTCGGCGCTCCGCCACACACCAATAACGTGGAGAAAAGATTAAAACTCGGAGGCCTCATTGCATCTTTAATTGCAAACATTAAACAGCCGCTGTAACAGAACCAAACACCAGGCATTTGCATTGTAAACAAGCCACCCCACCACAGAAACTGAAGACAAAACGTCCTCGTGTGCGTGTGTGTGTGTGGTGTGTGTGTGTGTCTATGCTATGCGACATAGTTGAGGTTGACACACACAGATTATCTGTGCGTGTGTGTGTGTGTGTGTGTGTGTGCACGTCGGTAAACACAGCATGGCACACGGCACATACACGCTCATGCACACACGTGTGTAACCACTTGAGTGTGAGCTGACCTTTCGCGTGTTTCGTACGAGCATACCTTCACCCGGGTTCATATTGGAACCCCACGCGAGGTCAACATACAACATACATGTTGCTCAGCGCGGGAGAGAGAGAGCGAGCGAGCGAGCGAGCGTCGACGGATACGAGGGCCGTGAAAAGCTCGAGACTGAGAGTACACGGTCCGAAGAAAGCGATAAGACAGAAAGTGGAATATGCAAAGTTTTTATGAAGGATATAAAAGGTGGCACAATGCTCTCGCTCTGAGGACCTTTTTATGTTATCTGCCGTGCTGCTTTGTAACTCCCGACGCAGCACTCCTGTGCCCTCATCCTCCTTGACATTAGAGGAGTTGGGAGGGGGGGGGGGGGGAGTGGGGGATGGGCGATGAGTGACACAAGATAAATGGACTGTCAGTCCGTGTTACACTCCGACCATAAATGGCGGATGGGTCCAACCAACCATCTGTCTCACCTGCACAACCGCACGCACCTAGTCCGCCGGCCCGTGCACCTGAGGGCTGACACAGTCAGGACGTAAAAGTATGTATTTCCGGACGATGGTCATTATTGCCGTGCGAGTGGAGTGAGTCTATGTGTGTGTGTGTGTGTGTGTGTGTGTGTGTTGTGTGTGGTGTGTGTGTGTGTGTGTGTTGTGTGTGTGTGTGTGTGTGTGTGTGTGTGTGTGCAGGAAGTTGTATTTCCCCATCAGAGCGGGGGGGGGGGGAGCTTGCTCTCCGTATCTCACGCCTTTACAGGCAGATATGAAAAACTACTCTGCAGTTTATTTAAACTGAGTACTCCACCTCTTTCCTAAGGATCAGCTCAAACCTCCATCTCTTCTTTCTCCAGTGGTCCCTGGGAAGAGATTTTCCTCCCCCCCCCCGCCCTACCAGCTCACTTCCTGCTTTTCGTTAGCATCACTGCTTGCCGCACGTCGCCTGGTCAGAGCCGAAGCCGGACCTGGCAAAAGGCCCCTCGCTGTGAAGTATCCGTCACGTCACGACTCAGTTTGAGAAGGAACGTGGATAAATAATAAATAATAAATAATAAATAATCACGGACAAAAAAAAAAAGAAGCACCAGAAGACGTTGTCTGTCGTGGTGAAGTGAAGTCGAAGCAGCGGTGGTGGTGGTGGTGGTGGCGGCGGCGGTGGTGGATCTCGCAGGGGGGGGGGGCGTTCCGGCGTTCCTCAGCTCAGCGCACTAACAGGCAGCTTTTTAAATAGAAGTGATGCCCGACGATGGCGATGTCTCTGCATCCTCCCAGGATGATTCTATAGGGGTACATGTCAACACAGTATGGTTTGTTGGTTTGTTGTGTTTGTTTGTTTGTTGGTTTGTTTGTGGGGGGTGAGCGGGGGGTTCTCAAACTTTTTTTGTGCTGCCGCCATCACTTTCGTTCAAAATCATAATTACAGACCGAATTGTTTTGAAGGGCGAGAGAGAGAGATACAAGAGAGAGTCATTTTGAAGTGGAGGTTATGACCGCGAGTGAAACGGTTAGACTGTGGGCTGTTTAATCACTGAAATGCAGCACATTTTGACTGAACAGAAAGCATGTCGTTCGCTGCAGTATATTGAGGAAAATTCAGAGCTTGGTAAAAACATTTCCCAACCAGGGGGGTTACTTCGTGAGAATACCCGCGGGGACAGATACAGTGTACAATCCCGCCGGTATAATTCCACACATCTCACACCTCACAGCACACCGGCAACAGACACACCCCATTCACCGCTTAGGAAGTGTGAATGGGGGAATTAACAAATAAGAGTTTATTCGGTAATTCCCCCAATTCAGGGATTACAAATAATTAGAGACATGAACGTCCGTTGGGGCCTTTCCACAATTATTTCCGAACATACTCATAACGTCCCATGGCAATATGATGCAGCCTACAGTTCAACGTTGGTATTGAACATGACACACCGCACAGCCTTCTAATATAATACACACCATCCTACCTGTGGGTCACTTGATGCCAAAAGACACGTGAAATAACGGCTAAATTGTGGCAGAGGATGCGAGTTGAAACCCAAACGCTGGGTAATCGCACTTTGCCTCGACACTTCAAGGCGAGTCCAACCGTGTTCAAGTGGAAAACCTGTGTCGCCTTTAAGATCAAATGCACAATCATTCACAAGGTTTAAGCATAAGCAGAACAACATATGGGAAAAACAGAGCTAACGCTTAGACAAAATCCAGCGCGACGATCACCAGGGGCTCTGTTATGGTAATATCTGGTGGTTTGATAATTAACAGCTGATGATTTATTCAATTAGAAGCGAGCGGTAAACAACTGTGAGAAAGGATCAGGGTCATAAAACGCGGCGGCATCTGCGGCGGACACAGTTTACGGTGCCGTTGCAGACCACTGAGTCTGATTAGCGTCAAGGACACGCTGGTTTGTGAGTGTGCAGGTGACGAGTATTTCTGATGCAAATGAACAATAGTTGTTATTTAATGCCATCCAATTGTTTCAGTCTCTCTCTCTCTCTCTCTCTCTCTCTCGCTCTCTCATCCCACCCACCACAATTTCCTTTCATTCCGCCAGTTGATTCCTCTCATTTTTCTTTCTTTTTTTCCATCTTTATAAACTGCGGTTTTCAAATCAGCCAAGCAAAATGAGATTTCATTGTGGAGCTGTCGGCCAGGAGACTGATAACTATCAATCTCCGGACTGCAGAGGACCAAGACACAGGTGGCCCACACAGTATTACAGGCTTTTTAAAAGGCACATAAAGGGGTTTACGGTAAGCCGGGTGAAACGAAGGGCACGCGTGTATTACCGGACGCGTGTACATCCGTGTTCGTCGAGAGCTACGCTAATCGACCCGCAGATTCAACGGATATTCACCGATATCCAGGACATCAACAGGTATACAAAAAACAAACGCACATCTTGTTTGCGTGTACGTTGGTATGTACTCGCGCACACAAACAAACGTGCGCTCCGCTGAACATCGTCCCGAGGCACCGAGCCGCGGCCGTGTTTCATTATCCGTGTTGACAATAATGATGATGTTCATCGGCGCGCGAGAAGGTGAACCGTCTCGCTGAAAAATCCTCCGTGAAGCCGCGCGCCGCAGACGTGAAGCGTGGGAGGATCCATAGCAGCGGCGGCGGTTGTTTTAATGCGATGTCGCCGTCACATTCGTTATCGTCGCGCAAGCAGCGGCCGCAGAAGAACGATCGCGCTATTTGTTCCTACGTTGTGTAAAACATATAAAAAATCTAAATGATAGACAAAACCACAGATGTTTACAATGGGTACTGCAGTCCAAATTCACAATATTGGGGAGAGCTGTCTACGCCCCTTCCTCCCCAGACCTGAAGATCACGTGTGTTGCCAGGTTGAGGACACTGAACGAACACGGGGGGGTCATTCTGGAAATCCTTCTGGGCTCTAAGCCTTCTCCATCATTTAAAACGCAACTCCCAAGATTTACCTGTGTTTTAGCACAGCTGTGGTCATGGGGATTTCGATTTCGAAAGCGGATTAGCTTGTATGGAATCTATCACAATCTCAGTTTGTTTGCTTGTTCCGTGGTTGCGGCACACCGTGTCTCCGTGCCAATTTGTTTCATGTCTGACAACATAGGGTGTCGGAACGGGCACTGGGCGGAGTCAACTCAGAGAACAGTGAATCACACGGACCAAAACAAAGACGCTCCGACCTGGAGCGGACATTTCAAAGGAGAAGATTCTGTTTGACTGTCAAAGAACAGTGTCCTTAACCAGTGTCCTTAACCATTTTGTGATCTTTCTTAGTGCAGGACAGACAGCACTTTTAAGATGTTGGATGTTTTGGGGGTTTTTCAGTACACCATAGGCCGTTCTTTATATCACTACTTACGTCTTCTCTTGTCTGTAGAGCAACAGAACTCCATCGTCAGACACTCGAAAAGACACTTAAAAAGATGACTAGATCAAATAAACTTGAAACTTTAAAATTCTACTTTCAGGGTTTTTTTCAGTGACATTACGTGAGCGTTCTCAAGTGGAAGGTGAGAAGATATTAGGCTAAAGATAACTACAAAGAATCCATATCGCGCACAACTTTTCACAAAAAGATCTGAGATTGCCTTGCCCTTTCTCTCTTCCTTCTCTGTCGACACGTCTTCATATGACTTACAAATATCTGTCTTCCGCTTTTTCTCTCTCTTTGTCTCGTTTATCTTCATTGACACGGTGGAGGCGGCTGTGTTGTCTAACAATATCAATAAAGCCGGTCGCTGACCGGTCAAACCTACAACACACACACACATGCACGTGCACACACACACACACAGACACACACACACAGACACACACACAGTAAGTCCAATCGGCTTAAGGTCATTTTCACTTTTATTTGCTGGCCTAGCAAGTAGCAGGGCCAAGCCATGAAAGGTCTGTGTGCTATCGATCCCGTCACCCGGAGGGAGACTGTAAGACACAGGAAGAATAGGAGGAAGGGAGGGGGACGAGGTGAAGGAGAAAACAAAAACGCCTTAGCCCCCCCCCACCCCCACCCCCACCCCGATCTATCAACGGATGAAAACTTAAGTGAAAAGTGAATCGCAGCGAGCGGCATATCGAACGGCGGCGAATCAGAACAAAAGCAGAGTGAGGGAGATGAGGAGAATTGTTGAATCTGGTTTGACGAAGGTAGAGTCGGTGGGGAGAGTCGGTGGGGAGGGGGGGGGGGTGAGGAGAGGAGAGATCGATGACGACGAGGCACGTCGGTCGGTTTCGCGTTCGCCGTTATTATCCGCGGCTGGAGAAACACTCCAGCCGCATGATCTGTTTTTTTACAACCAACAAACTGCCGAGTCTATTCTCTCTCGCCCCTGTCAGCGCACAGCCGATACAGAGTTATCGAGCGCGGGGTTTTAGACAGCGGTGTGGACTATTTCAAGCAGAGTTTGGTCATGCCACTAAAATACCTTGTTTTCCCCCGTTTGCTATCAGACCAGAGCACGACCCACGCACGCCTTCGCACCGCACAGGTCACCGCAAATGTTTTACCACGACTGTGTTGTTTTAGTTTTTATTTCCCCCCGAAGTGGATAAGTAACTTCAAAATCCAATTCGACGTAGATCTCTCGCTCGCTCCTGAACTTGTGTTATTATTTGTGCATTAAACAGAGGTTTGCCAGGTTGCTAAAACAGACGTCGCCAGGTTGTCGGCTCATTGCTTTTACGTGCGCCGCATCAAAACCAATGAGCAGCAGACGCCCACGCCTTACTACAAGCGTGGATGCACATTTGTGGAACTGGAATATTATTCTTTGGGTGAAGTTCTGTTCGCGATTTATCCATCACTCCGACGCAGGGGGATATGAGTTTTTTTGTTTTGCGTGCAGGTTGCTGTGTACGCAGGAGCGTCTCTGGAGTATCTCGGCAACGGTACACGCATGATGAAGTGAGTTCACTGCGGATCACAAGTAAAGGAAATCATTAAAAGAGAAAGAAGAAAGAAATGAACAGAACACTATAAAAAGACTTAAAGACAATGCGTACAACACACAAGTCGTGTTTCAATTCCGCTGGGACGGCAACAGGTAGAACGGGCAAAGTAAGTATCGACTGGGCTAAATAGACTAATGTGCATATAAAGGTGCCACTCTAATCTTTACTGCATACACAACATATAGATTATGTGTTCATTACGGCGACAGGAGGGCTGGCAGGAACCCCGGAGAAAAATAGATCTTCCATTTTCTCCCTCGTCCCCACCCACTATAAGTTACAAGGGAGAATGCATTATCTCATGACTGTTGCATGTAATTAGTGCGAATGATTAGACACAAAGCACACATTAATATCTCATTAATGGGAACATGTTAATCGTCCTCTCTCGCCCCCTTTTTCAGTATGTGCTCGCGGAAAGGGCAAGCTGCATAGACAAAGAGGGGGAAGAGCGAGAGCGATATAGGGAACCCACCAAGGGCATCTGTTCTTATTATAATGATTTCAGAGCAGCAATTAACCAGGCTGGCGACATCATCGACGGGCCCAACCAATCAAACAGCCTCTATTCGGGGCCAGTAAAATCATCTGTACCCGCAGTTACACGGGAGGGGAGTTATTAAGCACGCCAGAAGATAATTACTGGGGATTCTGGGTAATTATGAACAGAATACAGTCCAAGACACGGGATTTCTCGATGGCAAACGGCCATAAACCGAATCCAAATCCGACGGGGTAAATGTTATGTTGGTTGCACAAAAAAAACGTTGACGATCCTGCAGCCGCTGCAACTTAAAAAAAAAAAAACCCCACCATATTCAACAGCTAATAAATCATCGGTTGTCATGGCCTGCAGAGAGGGAAGTGCTCCCCGTGCTCGTCGTATCGCCGTCGCGGCCCGTTTTTTGAGAGGCGACAAGGAGAACGTCGTCGTGGTCATGAAACACTGCCGAGCCAAGCACGCCGGTTTGGATCTGCAGACGTAAGCGTAGGACATCGGTGCGCCCGGCGACGACATTAAATTGTGCACACGGAAGACCACACGATGAGCGCGCTGTAACGAGAGGGTAGGGTGGCGTAGGTTAGGCGCGTGCTCCGGGAACAGCCACTTCGCAGAGAGACGGCGGACAACACTTTCTAATACGTTAGTCACCGTTAATTTAAGTTGGTTCAACGGAACACCAGGTCTCCAACATACAACAAGTATAACTCACTGTATGGCACGAGCTGATCGTACGTCCTACTCCGCATTCGTCACGGCAGAGACAGCATGCTACTATATATACTAATATACTGATAAAAACTCGCATTTACAATTTAAGTACGTTTGGAGCTGTGCGGAGTTGTGCGCAGTGCAGCGCCGTGCGACTTTACAACAGCACGTCGGACATACTTTACAGGTCTGGCCTGATCAAAATAAGCAGACCATCACCATCATGTCCATAGCCGTTTACCTTGTTTACACTGGAAAATACGCCTCTGACGCCGAGCTCCTCCTCTCCAACAATTTGGGGAAATCGATTGCTACGTCGAATCGAAATACTCATTAATCTCTGGCGAGTAAACGATAAACCGAGCCATCCATCACTGTGTATTCATTTCACCAAAATGTGACATTAATATGAGTCGCAGATTAACATGCGTGGACGGTTTCCCGCTGTTTATTTCGACAGCCGAGACACACACACATGCACGCACACACACGCACACACATACACACGCACACACATACACACGCACATCCTTACAAGCACCTTCCGGGGGTTGTTTATTTGGTGGACACGCTGTCCTCGGACAGACACTGTACACTTGATGTATAGCCCAGACAGTGTTTGTCAAGCTGTCATTCTCAAGTACGCTCTAAGGTGAGCAAAGCGTTTGAATATTGTGTCAGATTTTTTTTGGCATGAAGCCCCGGGAAGGAAAACATGAATGACTGGGTGATCAATCAAATGTAGAGAATCAGTGAGGCGCACATTAGCAACACATCCACACACCTTGCCTTGAGCTCGCCCTCTCTTGGGGGTTGGAATACTTAAAGAGCGTCGGTATCCAACAAGCAAACTGTTCGAAAACTTTACAGACACATCTCCGTACCCATTTGTTAACGCAGATTCATCTTTATTTGAACATGAACAAGAATGATACACGGAACGATTTGTGCCCCCCAGATTCGGATCGGAAAATGAACAACTCAACTCTTAATTCATTCACTTTGGACCAAATAAATGAAATGAAAAGTGTGAATCTCAATCCGTCGCCGTGACGTTCATAACAACTTCCTCTCTGAATATGTGTACAGGAAGTGTTGCTGGAGAGCTTTTAGTTCTGCAGCCCCGGTGTCCTTGATGTCTCCGCGCTCAACACAACACAATGAGCATCAGGGCGAACGGCAGACGCGCTCGCCGCCAATGACGCACATTCACGGCTCCTTTTGTACATTATTACATCATTATTTCAGCGGATTAGTTTGTTGTTCTGTTGTGCTGGGTGTTTTTGCCCCCCCCAAACCCCCTGCCTCAAGTGCCATATCATTTTTATTCAGTTCTTTATATTTTTATCAGCAGCGTTATTCAACTACAAGACTTTTTTTGGGGTTATTGCTTACTTCATTTGCGTTTACCATCTGTTGCTGCAATCTCCAGCTTCCCCTCTGGTCTGTCTGTCTGTCTGCATGTCTGCCTGTCTGTCTATCCACATGTCTGCCTGTCTGTCTATCTGCACGTCTGCCTGTCTGTCTATCCACATGTCTGCCTGTATGTCTATCTGCATGTCTGCCTGTCTGTCTATCTGCACGTCTGCCTGTCTGTCCATCTGCATGTATGCCTGTCTGTCTATCTGCACGTCTGCCTGTCTGTCCATCTGCATGTCTGCCTGTATGCCTGTCTGTCTATCTGCATGTGTGTCTGAATGTCTTTCTGCTTCTCTGTCATTTTCTGTCTCCCACCAAAACGGTTACTTTTGAAATTGATGTGACATATTCCAATTTTTCAATTCTCTCCCACTTATTTTAAACTGAATTTACCCTGCCCTTCCTACCCATCGGTCCTTCCAATTTCCCTCCCGATTTTCTTCAATTCCTCTCTCTCTCCTCGTCTCTCGGCTACTCTCTCTCTCTCTCTCTCTCTCCTCCTCTCTCTACCTCTCTCTCTCCTCTCTCCTCTCTCTTCTCTCTCTCCTCTCTCTCTCCTCCTCTCTCCTCTCTCTCTCTCTCTCTCTCTCTCTCTCCTCTCTCTCTCTCTCTCGTCTCTCTCTTCTCTCTCTGGGGTGAGGTGAGCAATGCTAAAGCCACTAAGCGTTCCATTCTGCAGGCTACTTATTAAATTTGTTTGCAAATCTCTGCCCCTCCTCAAGCAGCAGCACCCTCCTCTCCCCAGGCCTCCCCTCCCTCCTCCCCTCCATCTGCCTCACGTGTCTCCCCACGTCTGGCCCCATCCCACAGCTTATACACCCGCATGGCAATCAACACCCGCAAGTCCCTCCCCCATGGAAAACACGGAGCGAGAGGGAGGGAGCGAGATAGAAAAGAGAGAGAGAGAGCAAGAGAGAGAGAGGAAGAGAGAGAGAGAGAGAGAGAAATAAGTGCGAGAGAATAAGCAATTATTTCCTCGAAAACTAGCCCACTGAATATATTGAAAAAAAATGGAGCACTCTTTAATAATCTCTTTTATTGCCGCAATTTGTTACCGAGCTCTCGTCTGCAGCGGTGGAGAGGCAGAGTGAGAGGCGAGGGAGACTGGGAGGGAATGGCGAGGGGGAGAGAGACAGAGTGAGAGTGTGAGAGAAGGTGTGGGGGGGTGGGGGTGGGTGGTCCTTGATTGGCCACCATAGCCAAGCCTGATAATGTTAATGAAGACAGGTGGCGAAGGCCCGGCACATCTCGTATATCTGATAGGTACGCCGCTGCATGAATAGTTAGACTGAGACATGGAGAGGAGAGGGGGCTACAAGATGGAGAGGACGTTGCATTGCGCTGACACACACACACACACACACACGCACACACACACATACCCATATGCATGCACCTTCAAACAGACAGACACACACACACACGGCTCCTCTTGTAGCCATTGAAGGTCGAACAGGAATACGCACACATCGACACACATTTAGCACCGTGCTGATGTTTGGGATGTTATCGTATCGTGTTAAACATTGACACCGTGCATACAGGTAGCTGGAACCTGCCTGAATATCAGACGAGATGCACGGTGTCGAGTTACAGCGACGTTGGAAGCGTCACTTGCTGCGTTTTCCAGGATGTCGCAAATCACGTCCAAAGTAAACGAGAGGGACGAGACACCGTTAACATGAGCTGTCAAACGCAATGCCAATAATGCAATTAATTTACTGGTACGGTAACACCAGTTAAATGTTAATCCACCAAGTCAGTAGGCGGCAGTCTCCGGTTGGACAAATGCATGCGCAGGACGTGAATATTGTGGAATATGTTTGTTTAAGGCAAACGGGAAAAAAACTGCTTTTGATTTTCGAATTACATTCTTGGTGGGCATTATAAGAATTACCCTGAATCCAAAATCCGCGATAAAATCCTGAAAGCTAAAACAGTTGGGAGTCTTCCCAATAAGGGACACAAACGTTTGAGTAGTTACTAGGGAATGAATGAGTAATGAATGAGGAACTAACTGTTAGTTAACCGTTGGTTAGTGAGTAACTCCTAATCAAAATGTACAGTCGGTAATGATGGTAGCTAATGATTAGGTAAGTGCACCCCGGTGGTGCATAATAAGATAAGATAGTATAATTAATACTATATACTACAATAGCGAGGAGATCAAGTCGGCCCTCATTACTCCATCATTATCTCACTATTACTTACCCTTTTAGTGGACCCTGAAGTAAAGTGGTCCATCATACTGAGTAGAGAACCAAGTAGGCCTACAATTTAACCACCACAATTTAAATAAATTGTTGCACATATCACCTGTGACCGTTTTTGAACTATTAAAACCAGTGACTTTGTTGCCAGCACGACACATCAGATACAAATGTGAATCTGTGTACTGTCAAGCACAGTGATGTAAGAGAACATGCTTTGACTGCAATTATCTATGGACAAATAAAAGACATTATAGAAATAATTGTTACTTTTCAAGTTCAATTGGATTCTCAAGTGTGTGTTATTAAGCGTGCTATTATGCACTTGTGTGCGTATGTGAGCATTCATTGCACCCACACACACAAGTGCAAGCGTTACAATAAATTAGCAGACGCTTTTATGCCTTTGACAAGCGAGGCTGAGAACAACCAAAGCATACAACCAAAATCAGAGTCGCAAAATCAGAGTGCTGTTCTAGTCATTGCCGTTGATATTACTGAGTCAATAGCCTATGTCTATGTAGAACTCGGTGGTAGATTCTAGTTGTCAGAAAACACACACACACACGCACACACATACACACAAACAAGCTTGGGTAGCGGTCTGGCCCTTGGTCTGCCCTGACTGGTGGGTAGTTGAGTGGGTACAGTCATGTTGGCACAGCGGCTCAGCTCTCAGGACAATTTTCCAGTCCACAAAGAAGGCGACGTGCACCGCGCAGATACATCCGTAGACAATGGATTTTATGGGCTGACTGAAGTAAAAACTATAAGCATTAAATTGCCCAGCTGTCATATGAAATCTCCTGATAAAGCAGACGGAAATGCACAGAGAATCTGAACCTCACACACACACACAGACACAAACACACTCTCAACACACACACACACACACACACACACCCACACACACAGACAGATGTGACACACATACTGTACATGGACGAATGCACAAACAGACACGCACATGCACACACGCTGACACACACATTGCTCACTATGTGTTTACTACAGACATTCATGCAGAGTCCTCTTTTATCTCAAAGCGATCGGCTGTTGTTGATGCAATGATGATGCAACGACACACGGTGCCCCGGAGGACTGGCCTCGCCTACCAACCGCTCCTGCAACATCACCATCAACGCCTGTATCTCTTTTTATTCCTGCAAATAATAGTCACATTCATACAACCCATTCAGCTTCTTCTTTTATCTTAAAGCAACCACCTTCCATGTCCCAACCCACACTATTATCTTACAGAAAGAGAGAGAGAGAGAGAGAGAGATTGCATAAGCTGATAACCCACTGTAGGACCTACAAGACGGAGGGAGAGAGAGAGAGAGAGTGTTGCTAATGTGGGAGGTAACCTCACCGATGCAGTGGACGGCTCGTGCCTCAGCCATCCAGCTCCATGCTCATGCATTACTGTTGCTGGCCTGGTCTCCCCGAACACCCCCCTCCTCGTCTCCTATACAGCCGGCCGCCGCTCTGGCCTTCACCAGATATAATCCTTTATTTAGCTTCCCTTCACTCTTGCAACTTGCACACCCCTCTCTCTCTCTCTCTCTCTCTTCCTCTCTCTCTCACCTTTCATTCCATATGGCCCCTGTGACGGCTCCCCCTTTTTTACTCCGTCTCTGTCTCTTTGTTTCTTCCATATTTCTTCCTGTATTGGATTCTTTTGTCTTACAGCAGCGTAGACATTCACAGGAAAGGGGTGAGGTGGGGACACAGTGAGGAGCTGAACGCTATGGCGTCTGCTTCTGCTCATGCGTGATCTAATAGAGTTAAAGTACACCAGGATAATGAAAATCAGTACCCACTCCTCAGCTTCACGAGACCATTATCTCAACGTGGCTCTGTGTGTGTGTGTGTATGTGTGTGTCCATATCATACCTGCATAGGAATAGATGCATTCATATGGGTATATACGTTATATATACAAATGTGTGTGTATTTGTGGTGGGTAATACTGCAATTATTTACAAATCCGTACAATATCTGTTGATTAATGACTGGGGGAGGATATTTGGGGCATGGAGACACCATTGCTTTACTAAGCTCGCCGTGATTTCATGAAACTTGATATCTTAATGTGATTATGTTCATTTCATTAGCAGTGCTCACATTGTGAAACGGCGTGAGTGTGGAGAGTGCAGCAATTGATTAGATAAATGCCAGCACGGCATAATCAGCGGTTGAGGACCCAGGAAGTGGTTCCCAAAGAGACGGTTCCAATGCTTTACATTAGCCTGCGGCGCACAGGAAAGACTTCCTGCTGAGGATGACGATCACCGTCATCATTTATTCAAATTAGTAAATAGCGGACCATGACTGCTGCAATGAGGTGTTGTGTTTTGGATTCGATGCTACGTGTTCGTTTTTTATGCCCGCACTATACAAGTAAATACTTTAACCATTTAAAACGGGGAGAGGAGGACTACTACCACGACTGCTTTAGGCTCGCGTTGGACCGGAATAAACATGCAGTCTTACGTATGCTAACACCTCCGCCGCTTTCCTGGGGAAAACATGTGAGGTCCGAGAGAGGTGACATCAAAGGATGCCAGGGATGAATTAATTTCGCATTTTTAAACTCGAGTGAAACAAATTAATAAAAATATGCCAACCATAATCAAACCAAATGAGTTCCTCTGCATATGAATGAAGACAGGACAGACTATTACCATTCCTCTGGTTATCTGCTCCACAAACTGCTCTGAGGGCACACTATAAAATAGCTCATGTCACAGTCTGCAGCTCTCCATCAACCATCATCTCTCCTCCTTCTCCCTTTCACATTTAGGACACACACACACACACACACACACACACACGCATGTGCGCACACACACACACACACACACACACACACACACACACACACCCAGCACAAGTGCGTGTATACAGGTTGGCAGACACTGGCTACAGGGGCTAATCCTGTAATAATCACAGCTTCCCCTTCTGCCATGTAGCTACCATCTGGCACTTTTTGAGAGAGGAATGGTACACACACACACACACACACACACACACACACACACACATGCACACACACACACACACACACACACACACGCGCACACGGTCAGTCAGTCTCGCACATGTACAATTCTGCAGCAATCAGGAACACACACCTACAGGGTTGGTCTCTGCAGGTTTAAGGTAGGCCCCGCTGTTCGGAGGTTGTTCTCAATCTGTTATCTGGTATCAGGCATTCTTCTCCAAACGTGCCGCCCTGCAGGGTAGCCTCATGGGCCACGGCGCCTCATGGACGTCAGAATGCGATGCGTAATAATAATAATAGTACTGCAGCTAACACTGAGGAGCCAATCACACACAGATATGATACCAGGCCTTTTCAGGGAGCTGCTAATTGATAATATTGCCTGATGTAAATATGCAGGACAAAATGTAGGCGTTAACCCAAAAAACATTTCTAATGACATTACATATGATATCACCACAACAGACCGATCAGACAATAAACACTCACATGGAAATAAGAAAATATATAATAAATTAAAAGTCCTGAAATTGCCGTTTTTTTTGCAACCAAGCAGAAAAAAAATTGTAAATATTAAAAACAGTCCTTTGAACAAGTTGAAAATGTTGTTATCTTGGTCTGTCCAGCTGCTGCCCGCTGCGAGCCAGCCAGCCAGTCAGCCAGCCAGCAGCCAGCCAGCTCGCAGGCTAATTGCGTCAGCCAGAGTGCTGATAAAGCCAGTGGCATGTATGGGCGAGAGGCATATGGGGGCAAATACAATGTTTTTAAATGAGCATGACTATTTTTCTGCTTTTATTTCACAGATGTATTCCATTTGGCCCGTGCCGGCTTAATTAAGAGCATATGCGGCCTTCTGTGAAGGGAAAAACTAAATGGAAACAATATGCCGTTGTATAGGATCACAAATCCATTTAAAGCACGAGGAAAATTAAATCCTGTTAGCGGTTAAGTGAGCTCGTAGTTGTCGCTATTGTCAGATTTGGGGGTATTTAAACTCTGCTGTAATACAATATCTATTTTGGGGAGATTGGCACCCTTGTGTGAGGCTTCTAAAGTATGTACCAGCTTTGAAAGGCTGAGGATGTTGCATATATGAATTTGAATGTACAGCAACTAATGAATAATGAACAGATGCCTGTTTATACAAATATTGTGTTCTGTAGGTTTCGTATTCATAATAAGGCAAGGCCACATATTTGAATAACACGGTTGCATCTTGCAAATTGTGTTATACACATTACAAGGCATGACTTGTTTGATACTGACTAATTATGAACAAGCGGTTACCACTCAATTGTGTCAGTTGAACCGATGCGTCCATCATCGACGCAATTTAGTACCACTCGCGAAAACGCTCACTTTCCTCGCCAGATATAATAAAGCGCACACCGCACGACACAGAGGCACTCCTGACTCTTGGCTGGAGGTCATGGGGGAAATGCATATTTAATTCTGATTTAAAGAACCGCTTTCCCCCCAAAACTGGCAGATTTAAGATTAAACGGAAGCATCTTAAATGGAGCTCTTTAATGGTGGAGTGACTGTGGTGAAGGAACGGGCTCGCTAATTTCAAGGCCCCTGCGAGGCAGTGCGAGTAAAACTATCAGGCCACGGAAAAAATGGTCCAAGCTAAAGATTTACTGGTCTGCCTCATAGGCTAAATATCGATGCGTTCCACTGTCAGAGATCGCCAGTAATGTTTAGTATGGGCGTTGAAGATTGCATGATGGCAGAAATGGTTATGTTCCCTTCGGTTCCGGGAAGTGTGGGTTTGTGTTGGGGAAAGTTTGAGTAAAAAGCCCAACATTAGTTCTAAGAGGTTAGAAAAGGTTATGTTAAATTCAGCAGAGTTTGTTGTGACACAAGTGCACAGCTGTACCACAGGAGGCTAGTGAATCAGCATGTCTCGCCCAGTATCAAAGCCTCTGCCAAAAAATGAAGTAAAATACGGATAAAATATGGATACTGATATAAATGTGCACCACAGTATAGACAACAGAAGAACAACATTAGCATTGGTGTGGCTGGACCCTTTTTTACTAGGGCCCCGTGCCCCAGCGCTGACCTGCTGTGCCCCAGTAAAATCTCACATTCAGGTTTTACCGAGCTTCTATGTTGGGCAGTTGATTCATTTAGACTGATGATGACGGATTAATACGGATTTGTTTTCCCCCACAATGTCAAACTCACTCCCTCATCCTCTTCGCCCCCAATGGTGCATAAGGCCGCAACAAGATTACGCCACTTTTCCAGGTCGTCTGCAGCCTTTTGTGCTTCGTCCCATGTGAGGTGCATCTCACTCAGTTCCTTTTTCTATAGTCCTTCCCCGTACTCGTTGGCCTCCCCTTCTTCCTTCTACCTATTGGTGTCCGCCTGAAGGAGTTACGGGGCATTCATTTTAATGGCATCCTGAATGTGTGTCTCTGCAGGATCCTGTTTTTACGTATAGGTCTTTGTTGGATATTCTTATGGGCCAGAAGATCTTGTACAATGTCAAAGCAGCATAGTTTAACACGAGAAAAAACAAGCTGAGGTGCGGAGACCATGCAGGTTCCGGGTCCATACGGTTCGGCGCGCACATTATAGTCCCTGCATGGCAATGTGACGCACGACAGCAATCCATCTATCAGCCCTCAACGCTTAAATCAGGATTGAAGAATGATAATAAGACAGGTTCATGAGTCAGTGCCGGTCATTCGACCAGTCATTCAGTGTGCCGAATGGCTCCGCACTTGGCTGAGGTGCACAATGGGACATGACAGCCCTCACCATCTCGCTGTCTTATTGGTTGAGAAAGAAGAACTTTATAAGATGAGTCACAGTCGAGTGACTGACCATTGTGCCAAAATATGAAACTCCTCTGAAACTGTCTGGAATATTATATTTACTTTTCTATAGTATATTTATGTATATCTAATATTTTTTTAATGGCTGACTCAAGCAATAATTTATTATTTGAATTGAACTTGTTTTTATTCATTATTATTTTGGAATGCAGAAAAATGCAAATATTCAATGGTCTAATGACTTTTGAGTTTGGTTTTGTTATTATTTGCATATGTAGGGTATGACTTGTATGTGAAATAATGTAGATTGAAATACATATAACATCTCCACCATCTTTATAGTAATTGTTTCAGCAGCAGCAGCAGCAGTGTGACAGTGGCAGTAATAGTGGGCTAAGCAAGGGAAGTTCATATAGGTTATTGTATAGCATAGATTCTATATATGTATATACAGTATATTGAGTAATGGGGCCTGTATCGCCATAATAACGCCCCCCACCTGAATAACATCAGATCCCGTCTGTTGAACAGAGGATGCAAACCTGAATAGAGACTAGAGAGTAGCAAAGTTATCTTGAAGAAAGCAGTGGCTAGCACCATGACGTGTGCTGCCCTGGAGAACTTGTCGCGACCAAGCAGTCAGTCGAGTCTCTTCATCAGACAAGAGACGGTGGACTGCCTGATGAAATCTACCAACATGTTGGACAGTGGCCAGGCTGCAACCGGGTTCAGCCCTGGAGGAAGCTGCTTCTCAGAGTGCAATCTTTAGAAACCTGGACGTATGATGTAAGGGCCCGTTCACATAGTCCGTCTTTACAAAAAAATAGGCGCCACCTTTTTTACATGGGAAATGGGACCCTATGGGAAATGACCAAAAGGAGCCGACTTTAAAAAGCGCTGGGCAGTGGCGTTTTTTTTTTGGGCCAACCGGAGCACTTTCAAAAGTTGAGAATAGTTCAACTTTTTGAGAAACATCATGGACTTCTGCTACTTCCCGGTTGAGGGTCGGCGGTCAAATGAGTGCGTATGTACATTTTACCAACGGGACGTCCTGGACACTCCCACCTTTATTGGCAGCGAATCAGTATTGTTTTCGTGTTCGCGCTCTGATGTTGTTGGACAATTTTGAGGGCAAAGATTTATGGGATGGGAAATTAATGTGTGGTGTGTTATTAAGTGTTATTAAGAGTTAGCATCTGTAAGGTGTGTTTGTGTTGCTTGGTGTGGGGGTGACTATGCAGACTGAACTGACCAAGTTGACAAAAGATGACCGAGACCCGACTGAGCCAACCATGTCCTAGGGGGAAGTTACATGGAAACCGTTGTGTGGGTGAGTCATTGATGCAAATGGTGATTTATTTTGACCCCCACCCACATTTTTTATCCCCAGCCACCACTACCGCTGACCAGTCACGACGACGACAACCCCCAAGAGGTGGGGGGACGTAGCAGGCATGCAGGCGGCCGCTTTGACAACAACAGGACAACGTTCAAGATGAAACAATGGCGCTACACAGGGCTACACTTCTTGCTACCGTGGAAAGGTTCCTGGTAAGTACCATAACATATCAGGAACGACTACATGTCAAGTAAAAAGTGCCACAATATCAACCACAAAAGCCATTACATTGAACTGATCCATGTTGTTACGGAAACAAAACAGCAAAAAAATCAGCTTTTTATTCAGAAAGGTGTACAGAGTGAACACAGCCTAGTATTTGGGGCCAAGACAGGCGAACACATATAGATGCCTATCCTTCTCCAGTAAGTCCTATTTACCGTCAGAAACATCCAACTACCGTACAAAAAAAACACCTTTACATCCTCGAAAGAAAAACACAAGCAGCGTTTAGCTCGTAGGGTTTATTGTGTGTGTAATACAAACTAGTCAACGAGTGGGTTTTTTTTCTCGGCATTGAAAGATAAAATGTCGTTTAAAGCGCTTGTGAAGTCATTTTATCAACAGCCATTGTAAACCCCCCATTGTCTAGACCTCTATTGTGTTTGGGTGGGCCAAGGCGCCGCGGGGACAGAGGGAACTCGGTTAAGTCGACCAAGGGGCAGGTCGCCTCCTCCAAGACCGGCTGAATCAATGAAGCTGGTAGAAAACGGGGAGAAAACTTGTGCTTCAAGTGGCTGTGAAGACGGTGAGTTTAACTAGCTAACCAAATTGAACACGGGACGTCCTGGACACTCCCACTTTTATTGGCAGCGAATCGGTATTGTTTTCGTGTTTCTGATGTGATTGGACAATTGGGGCAAAGATTATGGCTGGGAAATGAATGTGTGCGGTTAACAAGATGACCGAGACCGACTGAGCCAACCATGTCCTAGGGGGGAAAGTTACATGGAAACCCGTTGTGTGGGTGAGTCATTGATGCAACTGGTGATTTATTTGACCCACACACAATTTTTTTTTATCCCCAGCCACCACTACCGCTGACCAGTCACGACGACGACAACCCCCAAGAGGTGGGGGGACGTAGCAGGCATGCAGGCGGCCACTTTGACAACAACAGGACAACGTTCAAGATGAAGACAAATGGCGCTTACACAGGGCATACCACTTCTTGCTACCGGTGGAAAGGTTCCCTGGTAAAGTAACCCATTACATATCAGGAACGACTACATGCAAGAAAAAGTGCCACAAATATGCTATCCAGCAAGCCATTACATTGAACTGATCCATTGTTGTTACGGAAACAAAACAGCAAAAATCAGCTTTTTACTTCAGAAAGGTGACAAAGTGAACACAGCCTAGTATTGGGGCATAGGACAGGCGAACACCATATAGATGGCCTATCCTTACTCCTAGAAAGTCCACTATATTACCGTCAAGAAACATCCCAAACTACCGTACCAAAAAAAAACACCTTTACATCCTCGAAAGAAAAACCAAACAAAAAACCAGCAGCGTTTAGCTCCGTAGGGTTTATTGTGTTGGTGTAATACAAACATAGGTCAACGAGTGGTTTTTTTTTTCTCGCCATTGAAAAATAAATGTCGTTTAAAGCGCTTGTCGTGAAGTCATTTTATCAACAGCCATTGTAAACCCCCCATTGTCTAGACCTCTATTGTGTTTGGTGGGCCAAGGCGGCCGCGGGACAGAGGGGAACTCGGTTAAGTCGACCAAGGGGCAGGTCGCCTCCTCCAAGACCGGCTGAATCAATGAAGCTGGTAGAAAACGGGAGAAAACTTGTGCTTCAAGTGGCTGTGAAGACGGTGAGTTTAACTAGCTAACCAAATTGAATTCCCCACTTGGTTTCTTTAAAAATGGGTGTTTAAATTAATAATAATTAAAATTAAATAAATACATAATTAATATTAAATGGTATTAAAATAACAAACCTGCATCCACAGACCACGCATGAATGGATAGAATGACCACATGTTGAAATGACTAGTAGATAAAGAAGCAGTATAGCAGTTATGTTCTATAAGATGTAAACCTAACACCTCAGGACCTATGACATAATGCAATGTGAAGTGTGTGTGTGTGTGTGTGTGTGTGTGTGTGTGTTTGTGTTTTTGCACGTCCTCTCCCCCTATATGTGTTAGTACGTGTGGTGTTAGTATGTATCCGCAGCACACATAGTGCATCATTATAATGTTTTCCTGTGCCTGCGTGTAGCACGGAATGGATTGAACTCACATAGCCTCCCATGTCCTCTGACCTCGACACTAAACCCAGGTCAATATGGCCAAAAGCAAAATCAATGTCTGCAGAATAGATGACGGCAACATATTAGCCTTTTGATGGCAATAATAAACCCTGTTCTTCGCCTCCGGTATTTTTCTCTTACTTCTGGTCCTTCTACGCCATCCCTCCCTCACCCTCTCCTCCTCCACTCCCCGACCCCCGGACCCCCATCCCCTTCTGTCCTCTCCCTCTTGACTTCGCTGTCCAGCCTTCTATGATTCGTTGCTCTTCCACCTTGTACACACTAACAGGGGGCTAATTGTGCCGGAGGTGACTTGGCTTTAATTCATACTACACCACCACCACCGCCACCACCGCCACCACCACCACCACCACGGCCACGGCTCCCCTGGCGCCCCATCTTGCCTTGTCCTCCTTCTCCCTCACTGACACAAAACGCGGCAGACACACAAATGTGCTTCTGGCCTCCTCTGCGCGACGATGGTCTCCACAGACCGAGTGGCGCTTGTACCTCGTTAGAGAGGAGGGTCTTGGAGACCACTGTTCTCATCATTTGCGCTGGGAAATGCAGAGCAGATGGGGAGGGGCAGGAGAATTATCGCTGCTCTTGTGTTTTACCTTGTTCATGAATAGTTGATTTGTAGACGGTAGGGAAGGCTACGAACAATTGCCATGTACTGCTATCATCTTACTATCTTTCTATCTTTCTCTGCATCCCATTCAAACAGAACAGCCATTTTCTGCTGTATGAAACACGATCCCTGTTATTCCACATTTTTGCAAATAGATTTCTCTATAGATAGATGATAGATAATATAAGAGCTATTTCTTATTTTATCGGGTAACATAAACGATCAAAAGATCAAAACTAGGTTATAAATGGTTAATAGATCATGAAATAAACTATGTAAATTAGTTACTAATCTCTTTAAACACATATCTGCATAATAATGCAGCATCTGTAGGCAAGGGACAAGGTTTTGGCATTGGAAGCGTTCCGTCAGCAGCAATGTGCTAAAACTCAGTGTAAAGAAAGTTAAGACATCAGTCAATATAATCTGACGGATCACGGTTTCTTTACTGTCAAACGGACTGAATTGATTCACATTTCAACGGCTAAAAAACCTGTCCACCGCTGTGTGTTTGCGCAACACAGTTCAGCAATCATTCAGCTGGAGCACAAGCGTCTTCCTTTACACGCGTGGTTATTATTCTACACATAAAACAGGGAGGCCTCGTTAAATGATGCCCTGAAAAGACAAAGTGATCCCAAGTGGCAGCACACCTGATACGACCGCGGTTCCTCACTCGGGTGAAGAGCGCTGTTGAGAATTGTCAACCAGATTAAATTCATGATCAGATGTTGTTTGGATATAGATTATTTGATTAAGCCTATCAACAGCATGGTCTAATTCTTATAGGCATATTTGCATATAATTAACTAGTCACCCTCACCAACGATTATTAATATGGCTGCAGAAGGAAAAACTTCTGAACAGAAGAATATAACGCAAAGAATGGAACCATCACATGGAGATGAAAGAATCCATGTGTGTGGGCTAGGTAACGTTACCTTGGGCATTGGTAATGATGTTTTCTGTCTCAAAGGTATAAAGGAATGTGTATTGTTAATGAGGAAAATAATGTGTGGCAAATTCCCGTGTCTAATTACGGTTGTTTAGAAGAATCTGCACAAGATTATGACCATAAAAACCCTATTACACGAAGCTAGCTATAGGCGATCATTACACGCTCACGACGACGAGGCACAACGTCACCATGCTTAACACGAGGCCGGCCACAGGCTAACCATTAACCCAAATCCTTCTACGTTTTCTCAGGGTTCTGCAAATGGTCAGTAAGAACCAAGTCAATGTTAGTCTCCATCTCCAAGTGGTGTGGTGTGTGCAGGTGGGCTCTCCCGTGGGCACAGGGTTCACTGTGCACATTCTGCCAGACCGACGTGTGATTGAGTCACTGCCCCCCAGTAGTTATGAAACAATTATAAGACCGTCGCTCTCTCGATAAATAAGTCTTCATCTCGCCGTCTCCAACATAAATCTAATTTAGGGTGTTGACAAGCCATATTTTTTGTTTCTGGGGTGCACTATCATCTATAACAGAATGATAGAATATGATTTATATTCATAGAAAGTTATCCATAACACGATCAGGTACGGAGAACGACAATGACCTCAACAATTGCGGATGTGTCTTAAATGATTTTCCTTTCCTCTATTAGGTTTTGCTCGAGGTCTGCGTTCTGCGTTCGCCGCCAAGCCGGACGTGATCGCCACGACGACACCGCTGTGAGCACAACAACCCATATCCGAGATGGGCCGGAAATGGAGACGCAGAGGCGGGGGGAGGAGCTCAGTGTTGCCGGGGGCCACGGGCGGGTCTGTCCACACCGATGAGGATCCAGAGGCAAGCACCGTTTTGATGAACGCCGCTTGTGAAATGGCTGGGCTACCCAAACGAACGAAGAGTCTTCAGTCAGAGCGTGCTGCCTCTTACTATGCCGCATAATAAACAGCGTAGTTAAGATGTTTATTGCATTGTAGCCTGCAATAAACATCGTGAATTCACGGACAATAGTGAATTGACGAAATAAACACAGTCAACACAGAATAGGTCAAATGTAAAACGAGAGCATAACTCACGATAACAAGTGAAATCTTCCAGGTGAGCTGCGAGGGGGTAATCGAGAGCCACACATCGGTGTATGAGGACAGGCTTACGTCACATAGTGGTGTGATTATTCTAGACGTGTGAAGAGACGACAAGCGAAGAAAGATATTACTTGGTGCTTTGGCTGGTGACAGCTATACACACCATTTGCCTGAACTCTGAACAATTATAAGCAACGTTATAACACAGTATATACAGAAACAACAAATGTCATGACAGCAGCAATGTGAAATATCGCTATCTGTTCTGTCTGCATATTTGATGTATTCCAAATATATGAAATGTCTCAAACAATTATGCCTCTCAAATGTCTCGACCTAGCACTGCATTCAATAACTGCATTGTTGTGTCTGAGACGTCTTGCACGCAGAGAGAGTATGGAGTCCTCAACATCTTTGGTTCGTTCTTATTATTTGTTCATTCTTATCACTAAAGGTTGACAGCTCGCTGCCCATCGGACTGTCCTGCCCGTCGTCAAACCATGACTGACCCTATTTACTCTGTTGTTTATTCCCAACTTCTTATTGTTGCATATGTTCTGACACTTTTTTTTCTATTTGATTATGGCGGTTTATTCATAGTTTAGACTCTACTTGGGTTTTTTGTACGGCAGGTGAGAAGCAAATATGTGTTGGTTTGACTTTTTGCTTCGTGGCGTAAGCTCCGCGTAATGCCTATTTTGTATTAATTTTAAATTCAAACTTAATTAATTACTAAGTAGTAATACTACTAAGGACAGCCTGTTCCCAATTGAAACCATTACAATATTTACCAGATAATGACAAAGAGCATGTTGACACACACGACGCCGCCTGTTCAAGCTCTG
>PIJE02000676.1:80635-95168 GCA_002895965.2 Coryphaenoides rupestris | reverse complement strand
AGAAACGTTTACCAAAGTATTTTATTTAGTCAAACAACGAAAAATATACTCTACGAGCCTCCAAGGCTATACCAAACATTCAACAGTCCAGCGGTTCAACAGTTCAAACAATGAGGTTGACGTGAGCCCACTCACAAGCCCGTGTGTGTGTGTGTGCGTGTGCGTGTGCGTGTGCGTGTGTGTGTGCGTGTGTCTCAATAGTACCACCACTGGGCAGAGAGGTGGTGCAAATTGTTGACCTTAACATGTCAGATCTACTGGGGCTCTGGCTTCATTTACCTTGGTTGACCTGACTCATATGTCATCCCTCCATCTTCTCTTTCCCGCTTTCGTGAATACATTTACTGGACTGTTGGCATTATCTAGAGCCACTGCTGCTATAGCTTATGACTGGCCTTTACGCGAGGGCCAGGTGTATGAAGAGGGAGGCATCATTTGGTAAGGAGACAAAAATAGCTTTTTCAAGACATTATTCAAGAGATTAAATCATTTATACATAACCTATTTCAGACTGAGCATTCCACCAGAGAGGGTCCCCAGGGTCCCCCCCTCAAGTGTCACTCAGGGCGGGTCAGGTGACAGTGGAGGTAGGCTGATAGGAGTGAGTGATGCTATTAAATGTGGTGCTTTCAGAAATGTGCCCCAAAAATGTTTTGGAGAGAATATTATGGTGGCACGTCGCCCCTGAGACTAACTGGTTTTGGCACGGTGCAGCAATCATAGCTTTTGAGATGGCCTTCTAATGACCAAAGGTGGGCAAGCATACCTTTGCTTGTTGTTGAACATCAATCATGTTTTACACAATAACGTGAATAAACTGAATTTAAGGTATTTCGAGAAGTAAAGACTCCTGCTACTTGCAGTCAAACAGCTCCAGCTCAGACAAGCTTGTTGGGGGTTCAGTGCAATCAGGTTGCGCCTCATCTGTAAACAGCCAATGGAGGACTCTAGTTCACCGACAACAAGTTGCTCCCGCCGACATTAGGTAACCATTTTCTGGTTGTATTTTAGACCATTTTGACAAGAATTGATCATTGTTATTCGGGGTGCAAGAAATAGCAAAAAATGATGATCAAATGAATCGTTCAAATCTCAGCACTAACTCTGGTTCTTTTTTTGACCAGCTTGTAGCACTCTCAGCATGCACTTTAAAGGAGGGCTGTACTGAATGTCATTTTTTTACATTCAAATGAAGCCTCAAATGTCTACCATCATATTTCATTACTTCAACTTCTCAACGTCTGTCAAACACATCTTAATTCCTCAATTACGAAAAATCAAATATGAGTTCCTCCTTTTTTATGAAATCAACTTTCTTTAATGAATATAACTCATCAGTTTCATCAACATAAATACATGTTGGCTATAATCCAATAATAATTATTTGCGCCCTTATGCTTATAGCAACATCATGCCATGACATAAATGACAATAGATGATTAAATTAATTTTGCAAGCTGACTTAAACCAAATACGATTTTCACGTCGACAATAGTCAGGTACTCCATAGTGTAACAGGGGTGGTGTGGTAAAGGGTAGAGGACCCAAACGCAGGAAGCGGAATTAATTCAAGTTATTTATTCCACAATGGCAGCGACAGGTGACACGAAACGTCATGAACTATGATGAGGATCTGACATAAGTAGGGAGATGCTAACAAGGGAAGTGGAGACAAGTGTGGACAATCAAGGGTGGGGAAACAACGCATCACCGAAACAAGCAAACTACAAAACAAAACATGAAACAAAGACTAACAGATACAAACTAAAAACACATGGGGAACAGACTATTAGATAAAACATGAAACAATACCTTCAACGGATGTAAACTAAAACATACAGGGATACAACACAGGGAAGGAGGTGAACTATGACAGGTGGGCGCGGAGACAGACACACAAAGACACGTGGCGCACGACAACAAACAACGCACACAAAATGTCCAGCAGGGTGCGCTCAGAATACGGGACACAAACTAGGAGGGGAACAGAGACAAATTGTGACACATACGCCATATATACACCCAACAAACAAAGACAATTTGTGGGAACACCAGAAAAAGTGACATTTCAGCCAGAAGATATTAATATATAGGACTAGCCAACAAACTTATCAGAGTACGCTACTGACATTGCTTTTGGACAAAGTTGTGCACTGTATTTTAAATGTCTGCCACAGTGTTAATTTCGTTGACTGAAACTACGATGAAAAATATTTGTCAACGACGATTTTGACTAAGAGATGTTGACGAGCTAATAATAGATCTTTGATAATAAAAACTGCAACGGAAGCGTTTTTTGTTTTCATTGACGAGATGAGACTAAAATGTTAGTCCAGTCTCGTCCCGCCTACAACAGCTAACTAACATTATCGGCACTGGATGGAAGTGTATTCACGTGTTAACGCCTGGAGCGAGTAGGCACAGGCTTGTGACGTTACAGCGAAGGCGACGTTGCAACGTTGTCATTGTGTTTGAAAGAAATAAAGACTAAGACAAAATCTAAAATTGCTGCCTAAATTAACACTGGTCACACGTACACATATGGAAAGTCAGTTTTAATATGTATTTATAGAGTCTATGTTCCATCTGTGCCACAGTTCGGCTGGGAAACGCACCGCCACAGCAGCGCTATGCTGCTATACATGTCACTCACAGTTTTTATACGGTGGCCGCTCAGTATTATAAAACTTGTCAAACACGTATATAAAATCGGCTTGCCCACATACTAAACATTGGTTAGTGAATTTTATTTTATTCAGCCTCAACAACAATGCATGCTCTGCTCAATGGCGAATGCATGCCTGTGCAACGGCTTTTGACTACTTAAATCGTAAAAAATAAATAAAAAATCTATATTCGGTCAGTGTTGATATTTTGGCGGACTGCCACAAATAAATCAATTTATGGGAAACATTGTGATAGAGCACTGAGCAGCAAGCGAAAGCACATGCAGTACGTGCGCAGCATTCAAATGTGAATTCAAATGTGTATACGTGTGTGTGTGTGTGTATATATATATATGTTTGTGTGTGCATGTGTGTCTGGGTGCATGCTTATACGTGTCTGTGTGTGTGTGTGTGTGTGTGTGTGTGTGTGTGTGTGTGTGTGTAATTATCGACATATATTTGAGAAGAATGCGTGTCTGTGTGTGTTTGTGTGGAAACTGGCATGGCTCACCATAGAGTTTTCCTTCTCCTGACAGAAAGGATATATAATGGTGGGCCACTCCTGCCATGCCACCGGCGTGTCGCACAACGCACACAAAATGTCCAGCAGGGTGCGCTCAGAATACGGGACACAAACTAGGAGGGGAACAGAGACAAATTGTGACACAAACGGCATATACACCGAACAAACAAAGACAATATGTGGGAACACCGGAAAAAGTGACATTTCAGCCAGAAGATATTAATATATAGGACTAGCCAACAAACTTATCAGAGTACACTACTGACATTGCTTTTGGACAAAGTTGTGCACTGTATTTTAAATGTCTGCCACAGTGTTAATTTCGTAGTTTTTTGTTTTCATTGACGAGATGAGACTAAAATGTTTTAGTCCAGTCTCGTCCCGCCTACAGCTAACTAACATTATCGGCACTGGATGGAAGTGTATTCACGTGTTAACGCCTGGAGCGAGTAGGCGCAGGCTTGTGATGTCACAGTGAAGGCGACGTTGCAACGTTGTTGTTGTGTTTGAAAGAAATAAAGACTAAGACAAAATCTAAAATTGCTGCCTAAATTAACACTGGTCTGCCGTGGGTTTCCGCTAACGTACACATATGGAAAGTCAGTTTTAATATGTATTTATAGAGTCTATGTTCCACCTGCGCCACAGTTTGGCTGGGAAACGCATCGCCACAGCAGCGCTATGCTGCTATACATGTCACTCACAGTTTTTATAAGGTGGCCGGTCAGTATTATAAAACTTGTCAAACACGTATATAAAATAGGCTTGCCCACATACTAAACATTGGTTAGTGAACTTATTTTATTCAGCCTCAACAACAATGCATGACTGCTCAATGGCGAATGCATGCCTGTGCAACGGCAAAGGCTTTTGACTACTTAAATCGTAAAAAATAAATAAAAAATCAATATTCGGTCAGTGTTGATATTTTGGCGGACTGCCACAAATAAATCAATTTATGGGAAACATTGTGATGGAGCACTGAGCAGCAAGCGAAAGCACATGCAGTACGTGCGCAGCATTCAAATGTGAATTTAAATGTGTATACATGTGTGTGTGTGTGTGTATATATATATATGTTTGTGTGTGATGTGTGTCTGTGTGTGTGTGTATGTGTGTGGTGTCATGTGTGCTGAAACTAGGAAACGGCGTTCAGTCTGACTGACACCCCTCCCCTCCATCAGTCCCTCCCCTCAAAGTGTCAACTCGAGGAAGGCGGGTCAGGTGACAGTGGAAGGTCCAGGCTGATAGGTATGTGACTGAAATGCATTAACATGTACAGAAGTGTGCTCCCCACAATACAAAATGTTTGTGGAGAGAGAAGAATAATTATGGTGGCACGTCGCCCCTGAAGAAACAACTTTGTTTTGCAACGGTGCAGCCAATCATAAGCTTTTGAGATGGCCTTCTAATGACCAAAGGTGGGCAAGCAATACTTTGCTTGTTTTGTTTGAACAATCATCATGTTTTACACAATAACGTGAATTAAACTGAATTTAAAGGTATTTTCGAGCAGTTTAAAGACTCCTGCTACTTGCAGTTCAAACAGCTCCAGCTTCAGACAAGCTTGGTTGGGGTTCAGTGCAATCAGGTTGCGCCTCATCTGTAAACAGCCAATGGGAGGACTCCTAGTTCACCGACAAACAAGTTGCTCCGCCGACATTTAGGTACCATTTTTTTTCCCCTGGTTGTATTTTAGACCATTTTGACAAAGATTGATCATTGTTATTCGGGGTGCAAGAAATACAAAACAAAAATGATGATCAAATGAATCGTTCAAAATCTCAGCACTAACTCTGGTTCTTTTTTTTGAACCAGCTTGTAGCACTTCTCAGCAATGCACTTTAAAGGAGGGCTGTACTGAATGTCATTTTTTTACATTCAAATGAAGCCTGCAAATGTCTACCATCATATTTCATTACTTCAACTTCTCAACGTCTGTCAAACACATCTTAATTCCTCATTACGAAAAATCAATATGAGTTCCTCCTTTTTTATGAAATCAACTTTCTTTATGAATATAACTCATCAAGTTTCATCAACTAAAATACATTTTGGTTATAATCCATATAATAATTATTTGGCGCCCTTTATGCCTTATACAAACATCATGCCCATGACATAAATGACAATAGATGATTAAATTAATTTTGCAAGCTGACTTAAACCAAAATACGATTTTCACGTCGACAATAGTCAGGTAACTCCATAGTGTAACGGGTGGTGTGGTAAAGGGTAGAGGACCGCAAACGCAGGAAGCGGAATTAATTTCAAGTTTATTTATTCACAATGGCAAGCGACAGGTTGCACGAAACGTCATGAACTATGATGAGGAATTGACATAATAGGGAGATGCTTAACAAGGGAAGTGGAGACAAGTGTGGACAATCAAGGGTGGGGAAACAACGCATCACCGAAACAAGCAAACTACAAAACACAACATGAACAAAGACTAACAGTACAAACTAAAAAAACACATGGGAACAGACTATTAGTAAAACATGAAACATACCTTCCAACGTGAATGTAAAACTAAAACATACAGGGATACAACACAGGAAGGAGGTGAACTATGACAGGTGCCGGGAGACAAGACACAAAGACACGTGGCGCACGACACAACAACGCACACAAAAGTCCAGCAAGGGTGCGCACCCCCACCCTCAGAATACGGGACAACAAACTAGGAGGGGAACAGAGGACAAATTGTGACACATACGCCCATATTACACCCAACAAACAAAGACAATTGTGGAACGACAGAAAAAAGTGACATTTCAGCCAGAAGATAATTAATATATAGGACTAGCCACAACTTATCAGAGTACGCTACTGACATTGCTTTGGACAAAGTTGTGCACTGTATAAATGTCTGCCACAGTGTTTAATTTCGTTGACTGAAACTAAACGAATGAAAATATTTGTCAACGACGATTTTGACTAAGAGATGTTGAACGGAGCTAATAATAGATCTTTGATAATAAAAACTGCAACGGAAGCGTTTTTGTTTTTCATTGAAAGAGATGAGACTAAAAATGTTAGTCACAGTCTCGTCCGCCTACAACAGCTAACTAACATTATCGGCTGGAAATGGAAAGTGTATTCCGTGTTAACGCCTGGAGCGAGTAGGCACAGGCCTTGTGGACGTTACAGCGAAGGCGAGTTGCATAACTTGTCATTGTGTTGAAAAGAAATAAAGACCTTAAGCAAAATCTAAATATTGCTGCCTAAAATTAACCGGTCACACGTACACATATGGAAAGTCAGTTTTAAATATGTAATTAAGAGTCTATGTTCCATCTGTTGCCACAGTTCGGCTGGGAAACGCACCGCCACAAGCCCAAGCCCCCCCCGGGCTATGGGGCCCCCTGGGCTATAAACATGTTCACTCACAGTTTTATACGGTGGCCGGTCAGTATTATAAAAACTTGTCAAACACGTATATAAATCGGCTTGGCCCACATACCTAAAACATTGGTTAGTGAATTTTATTTTATTCAGCCTCAAAACAACAATGCATGCTTCCTGCTCAAATGGCGAATGCTGGGCGCATGCCCTGTGCCAACGGCTTTTGACTACTTAAAATCGTAAAAAATAAATAAAAAATCTTTTTATTTCTTTCTTTTTTTTTTCTTACTTAAATCCATTTTTTTATTTTTCGTTTGTCATTTTTTATTTTGCTTTTGCTCTTAATAATTTCGGGTCAGTGTTGATATTTTGGCGGACTGCACAAAATAAATCAATTTATGGGAAACATTGTGATAGAGCACTGAGCAGCAAGCGAAAGCACATGCAGTACGTGCGCAGCATTCAAATGTGAATTCAAATGTGTAATCATGTGTGGTGTGTGTGTGTATAATATATATATGTTTGTGTGTGGCATGTGTGTCTGGGTGCATGCTATACGTGTCCCTGCTGTGTGTGTGTGTGTGTGTGGTGGTGTGTGTGTTGTGTGGGTGTCGCTGTAGATCTCATCAACGGAAATGCATATTGTATGAGAGAATGCGCGGGAGGGCTGTGCTGTTGTGTTGGTGTATGATAGGCTTGGGGGTATAGGAACTGTGAGATGATGCATGGTGGCGGTCTTCCACCATCAGAGACTTTCCTCTTAGATGGTCTGTCATCGCTTGGCTCGTCATGACAGAAAGGATATAATAACTGTGTGCGTGCAGACTCACCTCCCTGCCATGCCACCTGGCGTGTGCGTGGGGGGGGGGGGCTACAGTCATAAGACTCTCCTCCAGCCCAAGCCCTGTGAATGTGTTGAAATTCCAAGGCAAAGATCCTTGGATGTGACAGGCATAATCAGTTTAGAACTAGAACGGAGGGACTTCTTTCTTCCTGATTAAGGGAAGGACGGGCCATTGACCTTTGTCAAAGCAAAAACACTTTATCCCAACGAGGTGTCATATCTCTAGTGTCTCCAACGAAAGCATGATCACACTGAACACTGTGTGTTTGTGTGTGTGTGCGTGTGCGATATTCTCCATTACAACGGAAATCACTTGCTGACTTTAAAGTAAACCTGCTTAACCTAATCCATGTTCCTAATTGGCTTAATCTTCCAATGGCTTAATTTTAGCCTACTCGCGACTATATATTTCCATTGAGGTATTAGTATGTATAGGCCTTAGACACTTTGCATCTTCCTCCGCTGGAGAATAGCTATTGAAGATACGGTCCACTCTGAACCCTTTTTATCTAACCAGTGGCCTGTTGTAGTCCGCGTAATAGAGACTGAAGCTCCAGGAGATAGACAGAGAGACGAAATGGAGTTGAATTTTCTATCAGTATAATATTGTGTTGTGAGCCGTTGCCTGTTCCCAAAGGCATGGTGTGCAACGTCGTCTACAATTCAATTGCAACTCCAAACAGAGGCATACACCAATGTCCAAAAAGCGGACACGCGCAAAAAAACTAGTTTCGCGGTTTAAAAGTTTGATATGGAAATAGTCCTAACCAGTAATAAACCTGTCTTGAAACCATGGTATTAGGTTTGGATGTGGATAGCATGGATAGATTAGGTAAGGAATTGATATATGTAAGTATAGAAGTATGAGTCTATGATAAGAACTATTTAATTTGGGGAATTTAGCAGACAACTTAGGTTGGGGAGTGTGTGCGTGGTTTGCTGGCTGGATAGTTAGCTTCACCCTGGCCCATAGGTTAGCGGGTGGGGACTTCACGGGCCTCTGTGATGCATTGGCTTATGCGAGTGCACCACAGGTTAAAAGGCTGCTTTCCATACTCCGCGAGACGCGAGACGTTTCGTCTCGGCACCTAGGTCTGCGAGAACAAGAAAAAAGTTCTCGCCGCCTGGACTTTCATACCGCGAGACAGTCCTCAAAGGCCCGCCCACAGCAGCACACGTCACGTCCGCGAAAGCATTGTGGGAATCAGAAATAAAAAAAAACAACAGACAATACATGTCTTTAATAAATTATGACAGGACGTGTTTTATATACGATGTTTCGTACTTTCCTTCTCACGGCTCGGCCAGCTGTTCCTCAAACTATTCCATTCCTGTAATACACCTTTTCTTCGCGTCCTGGCGCTTTTTAACCCACGCCCACCTTCCATAAATTGACCAAATCACACATAGTTCTCCCGCCAAACGCGAGAAGCAAAGTTCGGCCGGGCTGATGTGTCGAGAACGTCTTGCGAATGAACACCTGCCTAGGCCTGCGAGACGAAAATTACGATCATTTGTGGGCGGGGCACACCTAGGTGGCGAGACGAAACGTACTTCGCGTCTCGCGGAGTATGGAAAAAGCCTTAAGTCAGCCACTCACCGACACACACTCCGGGAGACGCGCTAGCATGCTAGCAGGTACCAGCCTGTCTGTCATACCTTTTAACAATAAACCGGACTCTTTCAAAGCACACAAACTGCCCGTGTCCTGTCTGTGTGCCACAGCATCTGACGCATTGTGGCAAAATGCATTGCTGCAGTAAGATTTCTACATGGAACCATTTTCAAAGGACTTTTCATAATTGCTATAGGTTAACCACCTTGCTCGTAAATGGCAAGAAATGGATAGGATAAGATGCTAACACAATGCTATAAGCTTGCCAGGGTTAGTTTCCAAGATGTACGAACAAACAAGGAAGTGCTAAAGATCGGAAGGGAATGAGGATCCGACCTGGATAGGGAGGATAGGTGGCAGTGGGGGTAAGGAGGGAGCTATAGCAAGAGTCCAAAATGTCCCGCAATCATGATATAAATTTAAAATCAACTATTTAATTGGAGAACTATCGCAACACACCGCACACACAACACACAAGACAACACACGCGCACCACACACACACATACAACAATCGCACACGCACACACCACACACACACACACCAATCCGCAATACACACATATATAAGCGTTCGGCAGACAGAAATGAATTCTTTTGCAATTCTGTAAATTGAGAATTGCAAATACAATCTCAAAAACAATGAGCAGCAGAAAAAGAGGCAGGCTTGCTGCAAAAGGCGGTAACACCACAGAGTAAATCACGCCTCCCACGCATTCTGAGTCCCACACCACATCCACCCTCTCGTCGGTTCCTCTACGCTGACCGCGCAACGTGTCGCCATACGACAACCAACACACACACAACACACGCATGCGCCCCGCACACAAACCACAATAAATGCAGGCCTAATTTTTTTTTTAAAGTTCCCCTTTCCCACATCTTACGCGGGTCACATTTGGGATTGGTTTCAGAACAACGCACTTTGTCTTGCTACCGGGCTGGAACCCTACATCACCCCGAACGTCAGGGCTTTCTTGTTGTTCATTCCATCGTCAACACACACATGGATGTAGTTGTCAGAGAGAGACGAGAAAGAGAAGGGGGGCGAAAGAATGGGCGTATACCCTAGCACAAGCACAAATAAAGATTTAAAGGGAAAAGCACGGCTTGTCCAGCAGAGATGTGTGTTCATGTCCCGTATAGCAAAACATGATTCTGACAATAAAAAAGGCCGCGACGTAATGGACACACACAGCGGGAACAGGGTACAGTCCGACTTTCTAAATAACACAACCACCAAATGAGCAAGAGATAAAGAAGAACAGAAGAGAGAGAGAGGAGGGAAGATAGGCTATCCCCTGTAGCACTGCACTTTATAGAGAGACAGACATCCTAAAGACGGCCTTTCTAACTAGATCAAGAGATACTTTTTTTCTGGGCGGACAAGAGTCCCAGCATCCGGGGATGCGCTGGTGGAGAGCGTGCCAAGTTCCAGGCGAGGAAAAAACTGGAAAACCTAACGCCTTTTAGTTGTTTGTTTAGTTTGTTGGTTATTTTTTTCCACCGGCGTTAATTCTCCGCGAGTGCGATTAGCACGGTGTGGTGGTCGGAGGCGAGCGTTGTCCTCTCCGAGAGAGGAGGGAGAAGGCAGAAGGAGAAGAGAGCGGGAGGAGGGGTGAGACAATAACGCTATGTCTTCTATCGTGGACGAATCTCTAAGGGGGGAGAGAGAGAGAGAGGGGGAAGGAGAGAAAGGAGAGAGAGAGAGAGAGATGCTGATGAGAGCAGATGTCCATCTACAACATCCACACAAGGGGGAATAAAACCTAAAATGAAATCAAAGATTATCTGCCACTGTTGTGATGCCGTGCGGCCCAGCCAACTAACAAGTAAAATATTTCTTAAGATGCTACCTGTCTCCCGTGTCTTAATTCCCTCCACTCGCGGTAAAAAGCTATGATCAGCAGTATCGACGGTACAAGCTTGAGGTTATCATCGGAGTGTTCCTCCTATTCTAGGGCTCAATGAGCACCAACTCTTCGCTTAACCAAGGTAAGTACTTCAAGGGATCGGGCGAGTTTTGAAGAAATCAAGTGTCTTGCCGCTTTTTGAGAGCATGAGAGTTACATGGTCGTAATGTGTATTGGCACAAGTCCATTACGGAACCTCTCCACTACGCGTGCACGCTTTTTCTAATCACTCCTATCAGTCTGTTTCTTATCGAATACAGCTGAAATTTGAAATCTACGCAGATAGTGTTCCTCCACGCATCGTTTGCCACGCAAGAGCTTCCGATGTAAGACCATTTATGTCTTTATTCCGAGAGTTGAATCTGCGTGAATTGGCGGATGAGATGTATCAGGCATCCGGGCTGTTGGGGTGAAAGCTCCGTGTTTTGTTGGTTATGTTAAGTTGACGCCTCACGATCCCACCAGTGTCACTACAGTCCCGTGGTTTCGAACCACGTTGTGCCTAGATTAGGATAGAGTCTGGGCAGTGATCTTAAGGCATCTCCGAGACCCCGCTGTCTAGATCTCCCGCCTGCCTCGCACTAGTGCCCGCCCATAATAACGTAATCGCTTCCCCTCGGTACGACTGCGTCCGCGGATATACGTGTCTGAGGTCGCATGGTTTGTGTTCGGGGTGCAAGATCGGTTGTCTGCGACGTAACGCTTTTGTCTGTGAGTGCTGTGCGACATCAAACCGCAGGGGTCCTGGAGGACAAGGTTGTCTCTGATTGGATACGGGTTGGATACGAGCGTATACTTAGGGGGGGGGGGGAGATGAGAGATGCTGGAGCCTCCCTACATATCCCTGCTCCTGTGAGATAGGCATTACAAGTACAGCGTGAAGTGTGCACATGGGCTGTTTCTTTTCTTTATTAGCTATAGTATTCCACTCCTCGTCCGCTGATGTTTTTTTTCACCATTTTGAACCCGTCGCTGTCCTTTCTTTTGCTTCACCTCACACCCGTGCTCCCACCCCGCCCACCAACTCCCGAAAGAAACCTCCTGCTTATGAATTCCTGTCGGCAATACATCCCAACATAGGAAGTGTGAAGGACATCCAGAAGTCAAAGAGAATACATTTGCTCACATTTTAACACTTTTTCCTCTTTTCTGTTTCATCTTTAGTAACATTCATAGAAACACGACGTTTGATAATATATCTGCAATTGAGCTGATTGGTCGATGCATTAATGCGAGGGCTCTGGGAAATATATTTGGAAATAACACCACCGCACGTGCAACAGTTGGCTACTTCAAGCTATCAAGCTAACCGTTTACTGTATGCATGTCATGCAGGCCTACGTGGTGTTTCTCCTGCTTCATGGCTTGAGGTCAAAGGTTACAAACTACCACAGATTTACACACCATCCTCTGTCTCCTCTCTGCCGTGACTGTAGACGTTTCATGTCAGGTAAGCCTATAGTTTAAAACGACACCAAAAAATCACTGAATCATGTCCCGGGAGTCAATCACATGATGTGACATCAAAATGTCAGCAACGATTAGCAACTTAATTCCATGAGGTACAAAATGCATGACGGCTTTATAAATAAACCTCACATGATTGCAAACGTAATCCGGCATGAATATGAATGACCATTGTGCCGAGGCAGTGCAGCATATTCCCGTACGGATGCAAGTCCTTCTCGCTTGCGGATTTTAAACACATCAGGATTCAAATTCTGCCAAGTTACGAACACACTGACATTTGCTAAGGCATATATACTGTATATATATATATATTTATTAGGGAGTGTGGAGTGTGGAGTGATGAAAAGGATCGGAGAGGAGGCAACACAAAGCCTAGATGTTACCGACTGACACATTCCAGAGATCGTAGCCAGCTGAGATATTAAATCAAGTGTCAACAAAGGCTCCTTTTCCTCCACTTCAAAGGGAGACCAAGATAATGACTAAGACAATGCATCACAAGTGAGAGTCAATAAAGTTGCCGACCGAAGTGTCGTGGTGGTGGTGGTGGTGGTGGTGGTGGTGGTGGTGGACGTTTGTCTGGCAGCTGCAGCACATAAAGGGGCGGGGGAGCGAGGGTAGGGGGGGGGGTGGTAAAGGGGCTCGGTGCAAAAGAGAGAGAGAGAGACGAGGGGATTTCTGGAGAGATGATTGCACAGCAGCCAAGCAAGAGCGACGGATGGAGCCGCTTGACGCTTAGTGCGGCCAATTTCCCAGGTAGAGGTCATTAGTGCAGCCAAGTGACGGGGCGACTTGTAAACACATACTGTACATAAAAACAGGTGTGTGTGTGTGTGTGTGTGTGTGTGTGTGTGTGTGTGTGTGTGTGTGTGTGTCTGTGTGTGTGTGTGTGTGTGTGTGGTAGCTGCACTCCTGTATGGTAATCATGGGAGTTGTTACGGAGGGGAGTTGAGCCACTCTGGTGTCGCCAAGGGAGACACAGAGTGGAATCAGTCACCTGCCACTTCCCTTGATCCCTATTGTCATGGGAACCCGATGAGACAAACTCCAACTAGACCGCGGCTATCTCTGACTTAATGCTGGCTAAAGCACAGATTCCCCACGGGGATGATGGGAGAAGACACACACACACATGCACACACACACACACACACATCCGCACACACATCCGCACACGCAGGCATTGTACTGACACGCATTGATGACAACGCATACACACACACACAATTTAAAAAACACACACACACACACACTGACAAAGACACACATGCACACACACACACACACGTGCAGGCACGCACATGCACACACACACACACACACACACACTGACAAAGACACACATGCACACACAGACACACACACATACACACTCTGACTAACACACATACACACACACACACACACACACACACACAAAGGGGATGAGAGTTAGGCCTGGAGTCGGCTCTACTTCAAAGGCCTTGTGCTTGATTGGGCCACCAGGGGTTTGGAGGTAAAGACAGGGCAGAGCAAAGAAAGAAATCACAGTTTGTATCTAAATCCTTTCATACACCCTCCATCCTGAGACGACCACTCGTCATAAATAAACATGACACACCTTGATGGAACAGAGCACATACTTAAAAAACTATCTGCACAAAAAGTGTGTGTGTGTGTGTGTGTGTGTGTGTGTGTGTGTGTGTGTGTGTATGTGTGTTTCATACATTGCGTTAGAAGTCAAGTCTTTATTTTCCTTCCTTACCGAATGAAGGATTATTACTGTGAAAATATATATTAAAAGTCTATAATAACATGATGAATGTATGAATACAATATGTCATGGCACCAATGTTGCTTTTATATCATAGTTGACAGCTAGCTTATTCAAATCTAGCTATTGAACATTGATGCCAAAGTCTTTCCACTTCACACACCGACGTACAACAACAATTTGTCTCACCGGCTGATATGAAAGATGAATGTATAACTCTGTACCCTTACTATTACGGCAGGGTGTCAAATGTCACAACACGTAGCATTTTTTAAGACTTCAATCGTCCTTTGTCATGTTTTTTAACAATTATATTCCGCTTGACATCACCACTTTAATTCCTCAACACGAGAGCACGGCCATTTTGGGATCAAGAGTTTGCTTGGATTGATGTCATGGTGG
>PIJE02000676.1:70635-78135 GCA_002895965.2 Coryphaenoides rupestris | reverse complement strand
TGAGCTACTGCCACATAGTGCAGGTTAAAGCTTGATGTCCGTGATCCAGCTGCCAAAATATGTCCATTTGTTAAGTGATTATGTTTCATATATGTATGTATATATTTTGTATCTGAGCATAGAGAGAGAGAGAGTTTTTTGTATTAAATATTTGACTCGTAGCCCAATTCCTGTATGCCTTGCTTATTTGTGTTCATCATAATGCCTTGGCAATGTCAATGTGCTTGTTTTCTGCAGCCATAAACCTCTCTTGAATAGAATTGAAATTGAAAGGGAGAGGAATGGAGAGATAGTCGATATTTCATAATATTACATTTTCTAACTGACCTTCGAAAACCCAGTTAACTAATCACAACTCGTCCCACAATAAAGTAGCCTTCTCATCCACGACTTATACTGGGTGAAATGTGTATCGCTGACATATGAATGCAAATGTGTTTGAAAACTAATTATTCTCCCGGAGCCACCTCTGCACTCTCTCTTTAAGAAAGTTTAATCCATGACATTCCATGGTCCCTTCAAAAATATCTAATATAGTTTATTTTATTAGCAGGCACAAATAGTTCAGAAGAAAATACAATCTTAAAAATAAAGTCAGTCAAGTTAAGCCCAGCAGCTCAAGCTGGCAAAAAAAAAAAAAGTTGTTTTGTGGTCGTCTGCCTTATTTCTCTTTTTCTCTCTCTTACGATTGGCCTGTTCAATTTGCACTGCGACAGTCTGTGGGGTGGAAGCAGCTGAGCTGTCAAGATGAATTTGTGTGCTCTAAACAAGATTAACTACTGCTATTTGTATCCCCATAGCTCTGAAAGGGTAATCAACATAGCCAGTTTGGCTTGCTAATTTTCACCATGGTGACCATTTACCAAAGCGCATCCCAGCAAATAGCTTAGTTCCGAGGACGCCGGTGTGTTGCAGTGTGGGTACAAGTACACTGCTGTGTGTAAATGCACAACACAAGAGGGATAAGGAGAAGAGACGGAAAGACATTTTGTTGATTTGTAGTATAGATACTTCTTATCTATTCCAGGATTCCTCATACACAGGTGATTGGCACAGATTGATGGAAGCACACAACAACAACAAAATACAAAAAATCTCTCTGTGGGACTTTTGAAGAATAAAAAAAAAAGCACAGGTCTTTCTCCGTCTTCTGAAAGATGTATTGGGGATTATTACAACTATGAGTGCCATTATATAATACATAATACATTACCCTCTCTTATGTTACTGTTTGGACTTCTTCGTTCCCTTTGGTGCATGCAGTTTGAAGGGAAGCATCAGTATTTTAAAAATGTTGCCAGTAATTGCAGGAACTTCATTAACATAGCTCAACACTAAGTCACCAGCCGCTGGGAGTTTTCCTCCAGGATTTGGTGTGACTTTGAAAAAGTACCAGGAAAAAGCATTGGCACACCATTTGAATCTTAGCCAGCCCGAATTCAGACTGCTCTTTCAAAGTTTATAGCAATGGATTTTAAAGGCAACGTTGTCCAATGTGTATTTGAGGTTTTCGTATAAAATGTTAAGTCTGTATGCCTTCAAATACAGTTTTGTTATTGCTACAGTTTGTTCTGAGGACATTCCCTTGTGTTGTGGGGTAAAATACAATTTCAACACAGACACAAAATGAGTTTTATGTGTGTGGGAAAATTCTGATTCCAGTAGGCCTACTATATCTTTCACACTCGTTCATTTTTTTCTGCCAGGCCAAGAGATACATTTTCTTTGATAGCTATAGGACTACTGGGGATGACAGATTGTTAGTGAATATTTAAAAGTAGGGATGCACCGATGCCGATACCAGTATCCAGGCCGATACTGTGCTCATGTACTCGTACTCGTACTCGTTAAACTACTCCGATACAACCGCACCCGATACCACTTTGGCCACGCAACGTTAACCTCTCGTCAGTTGAGCAGGTAGGTGGAGGAGGAGCAATGTCAGCAGTTTGGAGATATTTTAAGATAAGCGATGACGACAAAAGTAGAGCAGAGTGCAAACTATGCCCTGCTAAATTGTCAAGAGGAGGGGTGAAAAATAGCTCCTTTAACACAAGCAATTTGATCAAACATCTGAAGAACCAACACAACACCGAGTTCAAGGAGTTTGCTAATGCTAGCAGTGGAAAACAGCAACAACCAACTTTGCAGCAAACGCTGGAGAAGCGAGAGAAAATGTCCAGAGACAACCCACGGGCAGTAAAAATAACAGAAGCTCTTACCCAGTACATTGCTCTTGATGACCAGCCGTTGTCAGTGGTAGATAATACGGGATTTCGTCGTCTTCTCAGTGTACTGGAGCCTAAGTACGAGATTCCGAGCCGTCACCACATCACAGAAACCGTATTACCAAAGCTGCGTGACTTCGTGAAAAAGCACATCAACAGCCTGTTGCACGACATTTCGGCCTTCAGCTTCACCACTGATATTTGGACTAGCAGTGTCAGCCCAATGTCTCTCATCAGTTTAACTGCGCAGTGGATTGATGAGGATTTTACTCCCCAGAGAGTTGTTCTACAAGCAAAGCAGTTTCGGGGTTCGCACACTGGCCAAGCCACAGCGGGTGCGTTTGATGATATGCTTCAGACGCGGGGCATTCCGAAAAGCTCTGTTCACGTTGTGCTCCGGGACAACGCCAAAAACATGATCAAGGCCATGAGTGATGCTGGACTCCCTAGCCTGCCGTGTGTCGCTCACACCCTCCAGTTGGCTGTTAACGAGGGTCTTTTGGCTCAGAGAAGTGTAGCTGATGCGGTGGCAGTCGGACGTAAAATACTGTAGTTGGACATTTTAAACATTCAGGTGCATACTCAACATGCCTATAAGAAGACTCCAGCAAGACGTGGAGACCCGCTGGAACAGCACGTATTACATGCTACAGTCTCTCGTCGAGCAGAAGTGGGCTCTGGGAATATTTGGGTCCGAATATGAGCTCCCCGACAATCTCACCGCTCACCAGTGGACACTTCTGGAAAAGACTATCTGTTCTGGCTCCGTTTGAGGAGTTAACCCGAAAAGTGAGCTCCTCTGATGCTTTGACATCAGGTGTGATTCCTGCTGTGACCGTGCTTCAGAGAACAGACGAGGACCATGGCATCAAAACAATGAAGGGAACCTTAGCTGCAGCCGTCAAGAGACGCTTCACTGACACAGAAAAAAACCCCACTCTACTGCATTACAACTGTGCTCGATCCGAGGTAAAGTGTTTGTGTGTGTGTGTGGTGTGTGTGTGTGTGTGTGTGTGTGTTGTGTGTGTGGTGTGTGTGTGTGTGTTTGCTGAGCATGTGAGAAAGAGAGAGAGAACGATGAAAACAAAACTGTCATTATGACCAACCTAAAATTTTTCACTGTTTAACTTTTACATAATGAATTTACTTATTAAGTGATTTGAAGGCAATATACTGACATTCATTCTGACAATTTCAGACTAGCTTGACTGTTACAAGCTAACATTATAAGCTATATTTTTTCTCTGTTTAGGTATAAAGATCGTTTTTTTCTCAAACATCAACACTGCTACAGAGGCCAAAGAGATGGTGATGCTGGAGCTGCAGAAGTTGTCTGGAGGAGAGGCAGACAAGCAGGAGGATCTGGAGGAACCGCCGGCCAGAAAGCTACGCAAGGCCCAGGCCAGCAGCAGTCTGGACAGTGTGTTTGATGAGATAGCAGATGAGCGAGCATCAACATCACCAAGCAGCGCACCAGTGGGTGCTGCCATTCAGTTAGAGACATACCTTGGAGAGACCACAACTTCTCACGACTGTCTTGTTCTCGGAGGTCTTGAAGTCGACTACATGACATTGCCAAGGTGTACTTGCGGGAGCTCTCCAAGCGCGACTGCAGGTCTGCGGAATAGAAGAGTTCCTTTACTTATCTATTCCGATAACACTGCAATCGTTTATTTATTCGTTATGCAGGCAGGCGGACATTCGCCTAGAAAATATCTCATGATTGCTCATACACTTTTCAATTTATAGGATTATGCAACGCACTCAGGTTTTTGCTGATGACAGGAGCTGACAGGAGCTACCAAACTTCACCTGGCAGGACATTGATGTAATGGAGGCTGCAAGAGATGGACTGAAGTCTGTGGTGCGGAATTTACAGATATCTTCAAGTTGAGCCTGAGGCGACCATATCATCTCTGCTGCCCCTTCCGAGAGATCTGCTTATCGGGAAACTAACCGATGTGTGAAGATGATGTGTTCCGCCACCCTCCTTGACCCGCGGTATGACGCTAATCACATAAATGCTGCCAACATTGAGTCAGATGCATGGATGAGATGGATGAGATGGTGGCATTCCGGAAAGACACCAAACCAGCAAGTGTCGAGGCATATGATGACAACAAGGAAGACAGAGGAACCAACCAGCCAACTAAAAAGACTCAAACACTGGGCAGGGTCTTCTTGGCAGGGGCAAGCCTGTGATCATCGCCCTGCCAGCGTTACCGAGCGCATGCTGAGAATTACCTGCAAGAAGAGGTGACTGATGAAGATACCCAGATTGTTGAATGGTGGCGGGTGAACAAAAACCGAATCCCCTGACTTGGCAAACATGGCGCGCAGTACAGCAGGACATGTTGTCACCTCCCACCCCAGTCCAGTGCAACCCAACCTGGCTTGTTTTCTTGCCAAATGATTTAATAAGCCAAAGCTAAATACATATTATAGTGAAGTGATTTTTATGTTGGTAGTGTTTCATTCATGCATTTTTGTAAGACAAGCTACCTCTTATTGAACTTTTGAAGTTGATTTATCGTTATTAAGTTGATTTAAGTTATTTTGGTTGTTTATTTGGTAATGCATGTTTTCTTGGCAAAGACTCTGAAAACATAGGCATTTAATTAGCCTATAAACTAAGTAGGCGTTCCGAAGTGATATTTTGGTACAGAGCAGTTTTTTTAATCGTTACTTTTACTTTTAAGCACTGACTAACCACTTGATTTAAATGTTCAGTGAGTTGTCCATTTTCGATGTATGTTTTGGAGTCGTTATCCGAATGTCATTATTGTGATGTGTTTATGGTGTGTATAAAACTGTTTATGTGAATAAACACATTTATACTGTTAAAATATGTGTATTGCCTTAATAATGACATTCTTAGTAGTAATATTACATTTGTTTTTATTAAATTATTTATTCTCTGTTTCGTTTATTTGTATTTTTATTGACATTAGCATTTAATTTGGATTAAATATTTTAAATAGGCCTAATCATCTTGAGCAGGGCTCAGCGTCTGACGGAGCTTGGAAATAGCCAAACCTTTAAGCTTCCTGCAAGCAATAAAGACTAAAATAAACATTTATAGTTATATTTAAACATTGAAAGAATCTATTTAATTGCAATGTGTCCTCTATTCAAACAACGGCTCCCCTGTGCTTAACTTGAGTTATCATAATCCAAATCATATCCACAACATTAGCTACTCTTAGCGCAGGGCAAAGTTTTGGCGGGCAGGCATGGAAAAGAGATGGCAAACCGGTATCATCACTGGTGCTGATTAACGGGGCTCACTCCTTCTACCAGAAACATAGATAGATAAACAGATAGATAGATTCAACTTCACTAAAAAAACTGATTCAAGATTCAAGATTCACAGTCACAGTCACATACAGGATGTGCAGTGAAATGAAAGAGAGAGAGAGATAGGAGACAAAATAATGCCAACATGAGGACAAAAAGACAAATAGTTAAACTATAATAAATTATACACAATAGATATCTTGTGTGGTAGTCATGGTCATACTGCTGGCCCACGCTGCTGCTGTAGCCTCCCTATAGTGGCGTGTAGTGTTGCTATAGGCAGCGCGACTGTACTCCACAGATGTTCAGTGTCGGCGTTTGGTGCCTGGCTTTCAGGCAGTTCAGGGTGAAAAGCAATCGTCATCACCATTATGTTCTCCCATCAGCCCCGCCGCGATGCGCAGGTCGTTACTGTTAGCGAGCGCGAGCTAAAGCACATCTTTCTCTGAACGGAGGTATGCGAGGATATGCCTTTCTATATTGAGCAAAATGGGCACGGAAATGCCTTAATGAATTTCTCAGGTACGGTCAATAATCGCTCACTATCAATACGTGTTTAAGGGCACTTACAGTCCGTCTCTATACGATTTAGACGTACTCTATTCTCGTTTGTGTATGCAAATTAGGATTTTTTTTTACTGTGTGTGTGTGTGTGTGTGCGTGCGAGCGTCTGTGCAGCTGTGTGCGTTTGACCAATGGCTGCACATTCGGCGCGGTATTCTATTCTCATTTGGGTAAACGAGTAGCTATTTGAATTGGCAATAACCGTGAACGTTATTTAGAAGGCAGTGAATGGAGTGGAATGGAGGGCTGCTCTGCCTCCTGTAGCTGCCGGTAATGGTGGCGGAGTGCGAAGCGAGCCGCACAACGGAGAACTACTGGATGTGTGAACAGAAGTGTGCGCTGTTGTCCCGGTGTTGTGTTGTCCTCTAAATAACTCATCAGGACTCACTGCAAATTGCTGGGAAATTTCGATAAAAGCTGATGTAATAGTCAGGCCAGTGATGTCTTTTTTGTCCTGACTGTTTTTATTATGACCTTTCATTAACAATGACTCAAATCACTCAAAATTCTCTCTCTTTCTCTCTCCAACTCGATTTATACTTTCAAGAATTTGTATTGTATTTGTATCCTTGATTCAACTCAGCTTGGTGGTTTAAGTCAGCCAGCTATTATAAGTATATGATTCATCTGCTGAACATAACACACACGCACACAGGCACACACACACGCACACACGCACACACACACACACACACACACACGCACACACACACACACAGCCAGAAGCTGAATTTTTTTACATTGGAAACGTGGAACAAGAGATATCTTCTTGTCCAATTCAACGTAGCCTTCACACGAGACTGTGAATCACTTCAAAAGACGAGTTGGACAGGCTAGAAAATCGTCAGTGAGATTGAAATTGCTTTCTTTTACATCTGGTCTGGTCTGTCCTTGTCTGAATGAGTTCAATTGTCTGAATCGTCCATGAATTTAACGGTAAAAATCATTCAAGTTTCTGCTCGATCCTTGCTGCGGATTTACGATAGATCAGTGGATGTGTTTACACAGCAAGAGTCACGATTTAAAAGACAAATAAAATGTTTGTGACGTGATTAAATGTAGTCCTCTAACTAACCTTGGGGAGAGGCGGGCGGGGGGGGGGTCTTATAAAAGGTTAGCTATTCTTGTGTAGAGAGGGCTTTTTTTGGGAAGAAAAACAGGCCATCTACGTCCACACATTGAGATGACAGATACACACACGCACACACACACGCAAACACACACACACACACCACACACACACACACACAGCACGCACACACCTACATAGACAGCAACAATTTGGGCCATTACTGTGTCCAACTGCACCAGAGGGAGGTAGCCGGGAGGTAAACCAGCCCGCAGAGACGTGCGCGATGCGGCTGGGAGAAGGACGAGAGGAAAGGAAAATGCTCAGGCGCGAGTTTTCCTT
>PIJE02000676.1:51730-69840 GCA_002895965.2 Coryphaenoides rupestris | reverse complement strand
CACACACACACACAGCCAGAAGCTGAATTTTTTTACATTGGAAACGTGGAACAAGAGATATCTTCTTGTCCAATTCAACGTAGCCTTCACACGAGACTCTGAATCACTTCAAAAGACGAGTTGGACAGGCTAGAAAATCGTCAGTGAGATTGAAATTGCTTTCTTTTACTTCTGGTCTGGTCTGTCCTTGTCTGAATTACTTCAATTGTCTGAATCGTCCATGAATTTAACGGTAAAAATCATTCAAGTTTCTGCTCGATCCTTGCTGCGGATTTACGACAGATCAGTGGATGTGTTTACACCAGCAAGAGTCACGATTTTAAAGACAAATAAAATGTTTGTGACGTGATTAAATGTAGTCCTCTAACTAACCTTGGGGAGAGGCGGGCGGGGGGGGGTCTTATAAAAAGTTAGCTATTCTTGTGTAGAGAGGGCTTTTTTTGGGAAGAAAAACAGGCCATCTACGCCCACACATTGAGATGACAGATACACACACACACACACACGCAAACACACGCACACACCTACATAGACAGCAACAATTTGGGCCATTATTGTGTCCAACTGCACCAGAGGGAGGTAGCCGGGAGGTAAACCAGCCCGCAGAGACGTGCGTGATGCGGCTGGGAGAAGGACGGAGGAAAGGAAAATGCTCAGCGCAGTTCCTTATGGCTTATGTCGAATCTTAAAGATCTTCCCAGGGCCCGGACCCCCGTTCCCCACGCCTCTCCGCTGCTCTTCGCCGCGGCGTCTTGACTCACGGGTCTCACCGTTGCTCCGTGTCCTGTACCCCATTCTGCCCGGGAATTCTAATCCATTTCCCGCTGAAACACACCTGGGTCTTTGTGGAGAGGTGCTGACTCCTTTGAGCTAAACTTCCTAGTTCTTCCGATATAGATATAGACTCTCAGATTAATATCTATAGAACCTGGAACGTTTGTTGTTGTTGTGTATTAATCTCCCCCCCAAAACAACACAACACAACCAATGTGCCGAAGCGCTAATGATCTTCATCGTCGTTGTACGCGTTCGCCGTGGCTCTCCTCTCCTGCTTTGTGCTGCCAATGTTTACGCATATTTTGGATCCTTCCTTGCTGGCTACTGCAATTACGCTGTGGTTCTGAAATCAGGTTATGTGTAATGATGGTTTCTGAGCCCGCGGTTATAAACGTGAAGTCGAGGATGGCTGATGCCACGGGAGGGAGCACGAGTGTTTTTGTTTTGTTGTTTTTCCTCCGCCTCCATTTTAGTGGAGCAACAAGGGGAGCTGGCGTATCCCTGTCTGTGTGTGTGTGTGTGTGTGTGTGTGTGTGTGTGCGTGTGCGTGTGCGTGTGCGTGTGTGTGTGTGTGTGTGTGAGTAGGTGGGTGTGTGCGTGTCTGTGTGTGTGTGTCTGTTGGGGTTGGGGGTGGGTGGCATTCAATATATTATGAGACAGTGGGACGGTCTAAATCGTACACAATGCGATCCAAACATTTTTTATCCATTATTATTATTGGGCTTACATCGCCCATGTTTATGACATTTTAGTCATCAGATGTTTTGCTCTTTTCACTCAAACCAGTAATTGTCTAATTAGCTCGTGCGCATTTGTTTACCCAGATTCCAAAATTCAATTCACTCAGATAAGATACAAAACACTGTTCACACACACACACACACACACACACACACACACACACACACAAATACACAACCAGATGTGTGTTCTGAGATAGTCGGAAAGTTTGTGGGAATTAATCCACTGTTACTTTGGTCCACAGAGCCCAGTCATCATTTCCAGTCTCTGATCCTCTGACAGAGAGAGAGAGAGATAGTGAGTGAAATGCAAGCCGCAATGACAACCGGTTTTCATTAACTTCACTCGCCTAACTTCCTTCCCTTTACTTTCAACTTTTTTGTCGCGATTCCTAATCTGCTTCTTTTACTTCTGTGGGGTTTTTTTTTGGTATGTTTATTTGCTGTGGCAGAAGAGCAGCAGAGCAGCAAATAGATTGAATGATAAAATAAAATAAAAGTTGGGGACAAAAGTAGCGCGCTTCTGCCAAGCGGGAAAGAGTCATTCGTTCCCTTTGTCTCTGTGCTTGTCGTTCTATTGAGCCTGTCACAGGGAGGAGATGGAGAGGTACGGGGGAAGAGAGTGAAACAGTCAGAAAATGAGCCGACTGCGCTCAATCTCTCACTTTTTAAGACGTGTTACGGGAATCTATCTATTCACATCCTGAAGTATTTTTAGGACACCCGCCCTATGAACTGAAAGGGAGGAGGGGGGAGGGTGGGGGAGAGGGGAATCCAATTAGACCTCCAAACAGGCACAAGTGCATCTCCCTCCAAATGCTCCGAAGCTGCATCATTGGGGAATTAAATTCAAGCTGTTCCTCTGCCTTACTTGCTGTCTGTTCTCAATGCAATAGGTATTTCTGCATGTGCGTGAGCAGGATCTCAGACGGCGGGTCTGACCGCAAGCGCCATTAAAACGACACACTACGATGGTTTATCTGAACCCAGCTCGCGGGTTTATCGGAACACAAGCTGAGAGGCCAACGAGGGCCTTTAAACCACAGCGTCGTTTGAGATACGACCTTAATCTTTGCGACAGACCTGGCAACGCGGGGACGGGCGTAAAAGTTGCAGGTATACATTTCGAACGCAGGCGAAATACAAGAGAAGCACACGGAGCTAAGAGCGCGGGGGGAAAAAAAAAAATCTAATGACCTTTAAGGCGAAACTGACCCCAACGGAGTTAATCTCCCGAACCTTTTATGAGTCATCTAAATTTCCCCACGGCATCGGACTGGCGACCTTTAAATCATGTGGTAGGAGTCTGGTGCGAACGGAGCAGTGGGCTCCTGGACATCTCTAAGAACACAGGGGCATGCAAATTGCAAATAAAAAAGGTGCCGTCAGTCAACGGAAGGCGTTACCGCGAGAACATTTACGAGTGGGCATAGCGGGTCAGCTGTGTAATGTGGTGTATGCTTGTGGGTAAATGCTTTACGGTTTGCAATAACCTCGGTGCACCGTGGAAAGCCCGTGTCCTACATGCACGGAGAGCGGGATTAAGTGCTTATCCTGGGCGCATCACGGTAGCCAAATACGGGCCAAATAGGAAGCAGGAACTCGTCTCTTTATAGATACAAACAAATTGAATGCTGTATCTTCATCAAATTGAAGTTTCAAGCGTAAATATATGTGTTTCTGTTATTGTTCATAGCACTTTTGAACTAAAAAAGCTCCTAGTAATTTACCTAGAATATAACAGGTTTCTTTGAATGTAAATTCACTACATTTGTCACTACATCATCAATCAAACGTAGCTTATTGAATGAATGAATGCAACAGCAGTGGGTCTTCTTCACCAGTGTTCATTCCAAGCAAATCAAGCACACATTAAACAAACCTCGTGAAGGCTAAACAATCTGGCAACGTGCCTATGATATCGCTCTCTCTCGTCGTCTCAGCCTCAGCCTTGTGTTCTTCAAGGAGGAGGTAAAATAATGCGTTCGAGGCGGCCTTGCCTGGTCGACAGAGAGGAGGTGTCGTGCCATACGTCTGCTGGCACTTGATGACGAGGTGGGAAAGTTAGCAGCGCTCTGCATCCGATTCTCTGCTCCTACACTCGTGCTGTGCTGTATATATACTCGACTCGCTGATCCACGGTCACCCCGCAGGTTCACACAAGTGATTCATCAAGAGGGTGGATGTGGCAATGTGATCAGTGTGCAGTGTCGGGTCGAAGCTGTGTGTGTGCGTGTGCGTGTGTGTGTGTGTGTGTGTGTCTCTGAGCAAGACACCACCTACCCCTAACTGCTCCTGACGTGTTGGTTGTTACCTTGCATGGTTGACACCGCCGTCGATGTATGAATGGGTGAATGTGAGGCAACTGTAAAGCGCTATATAAATGCTAGCAATTTACTGTGTGTGTAAGCTTCTTTTAGTGTAACTTTTAGCATTATTTCATGATGATAACAACAGCATTTGTACAGTTTTACTCGTTTTTATATATGTATGTACTATATGTATACATATACTGTATATATTGATATTCATTCATGCTATATATTTCTGCATCATATTGTATCCTCCTTAGACTATTGTACACATATTCTTGTTGTGTGGGGTTGTGTTTAAAAAACATCCTTGGAATGAACACACAAGTGTTCCAACATCTTGGGGACAACCGTTCAACAACTCGTGTCACCATCCTTTCCCGGAGACATGAATACATAAAACAATGTCCCTCAGTGTTATCTGGGAGAGACAAAGAACAGCTCTGTTAAACGGCACCTCCAGGTACACTTTCAACTCTGAATTATACTCCACGTCTTCTAATGAGCAGTTCAACAAGCTCTTACTCTTGCGAAACCACAAGTGAGCTAATGAGACAGGTCCATAATCGTCATATTAGGAGGAGCAGCTCTACGGGTTTTTTTCTCACACTACTCCACAACCCCCCGATGACTGCTCCCTTAAAGGGCAGATCTAGCAGGGATATTTTTGGGGATTGATATATGCAGACGAAGCCGAGAGCTAGCTGCTACGGTGGTATATCGTGTGCATTTGTGTTTTGTTTGTGCTAATGAGATAAAGGGCCTCATGCTGGGAACCGCTCATACGCACCGATTTGTGCTTGGCGTCGCGCGTACAAGCGGTTTGGGCCAAAATGATTATTAGCCACAAAGACAAGACAAACTGTAGAGGGGTCGAGACATGTCGTAGGAGTCACGTACGGTGGGGCCAAAAAGCAAAAGGAAACGATGTGTTTTGGTCCTATTCCGTGGACTTTTACTAATGATTCCGTAAAAAAAAAACCTCCAAGAAATTAAACAAATAAATGTAATGAAGTATAATGATGTTACAATGATATCCTACTGTTTCACAGTCAGATTTCACAGTGGGCTTAATATAATAGCATTAGGCTACATCCATTATACAACAATAATCATAATCCAAATAGTATTTTTAAGAATAATGCCCCAAAAGAGTCAAACTCGGCACCCTTAAGTTGTTATCTCGTCATCTCGGTTTTGTTGTGATAACACGATAATTAGGCCTAACTTGTTATCTTCATCCTAACCGTGCTTTTGTAGTGATAGCGAACCACCCATGGCAGCTCCTGGCTTCTGTAGCTATTGGACCACGATAAATGATCAAATATACCAAAATATATCTAAATAAAATATGTGACACGGATCACATGTTGAAGCGCAGGTGGGCATGTATGAAAGACTCAAATTAATTATCGGACACGCACACACACACACACCATTTCACGAATCTCAAACACACAAGCAAACACACACACACACACACACACACACGACGAACTACGGGCGACATGCACAGCAACCACAACAACAACAACCACAACCCCGACACACAAGGTTGCACGAACGCTAATGGTCCCGTGATGAGGAGGTACGTGGAACCAGCCGCAACACCTGGAGCCACACGACACATGAAGGTCTCCTCAGTCTCTGCATATATAAACACATTGCCTTGCCCAAGTGTGCTCTACATATTCCTACATTTACACTTTCACAGTTGAATGTACACACACACACACACACACACACACACACACACACACACAACACAGACTAGCTGTAAGGTAACAGCTAACCTTCTCAAGAATGCAAGGTGTATCTGTCAATATAGTATATGTGTGTGTTATTGAAGTCCATTCCAAAGAATCCATTTTGTTGTTAGCGTCACAAAATGTTAATGGCTATGCTACGCAAGGCTCTCACGTGGTGTCAATGGGTCAGCCTCGGTCAATAATGTATCGGCTCATATAAATTCTGGATATAGTATAATATAAAGATTTTGAACGCCACGTCCTCCCATTGAAATGTCCCACCAGACCAAATTGAATGAGGGAGCGCGATTGAGCCCGGGGTCGATGTGTCGTGGGATGGACTGGTTTAACTCTGGAGACATTTAGTAGCGTACATACACCTGATCAAAAGCGAAATAAAATGCAGTGAAATACATACGGGTTGGATGCATACCTCTCTCTCTCTCTCTCTCTCTCTCTGTCTCTCTCTCTCTCCTTTCTAAAGTGATGCACACCTACAATGTGTGAGTGAACTTTCATCCCCTGTTCAGGAGCCACAAGCCAGCCATCAAACGCAGCAAATGAAACACACTGTCTGATCCCGAGGACGTCTAAATAATTCCTCGTGTCAGTATGAATTTTGTATGCGAGAGAGCGGGGCAGCACAGGCTGATTCACTTTGTCCGGGGCCTGCATTGAACATTATTATTTTTATCCTCTGCATGCCTGTTACTGTGACATGAAGGTGTTTGTTTGTCAGTGAGTGTTTAGGGGGGGGAGAGAGAGAGAGAGAAAGAGAGAGGGAAAGGGAGAGAGAGGGAGAGAGAGAGTGCGCAAGAAAGAGAGAGAGCATTTCTGTGTTGAGATAAATATAAAAGCTGAATAAAAGAGCATTCACTGCCCAAGGTTCTGTCAGATTAGCCCTAGTGAGCTGCCACACACACACACACACACACACACACACACACACACACACACACACACACACACACACACACACACACACACACACACACACACACACACACACATACACACACACACACACACATACACACGGGCATACAATGATTGCTTTTACTTATGTAAAACATGTTAACACATGAATAACAACAAACAGCGTTGCCACGGTAAAGTGACTGCAATGTTGCTGTACCACAATGATGAAATGCCCACAAACTGTTCCCTTTCCCCCATTTCAAAATGCACCGACTAATAACCAAACCAACCACCTGAGCCCACATGGGTTCATACTCCAAGAATCTTGCTCTGGAATGTGTCAGAAGCCTCTAGGAGAACAATAGAATGGCGTTACACCACTACAATGCATTTCATACTCCACTTGTATATGATTTTTAAAGATCTAAAATATTTTTTGTTGTCGCTTTGGACAAAAGCGCCTGCTAGATGTAAATGTTGTTGTGATTCATTTAATCAATTGGTGTCGTGTATATACTGTATATATGAAATCCAATAATGTGCTTAGCGACAGGATGCAATACAATTGGCTGTCAGGCTGCTGTAGCTTTGTCCAGGTGACAATCCATTGTATTGGACGTTGTGTAACGATGTGTTCGATTTTTTCAAGCCAGGAATTTCAAGTATTTTCAGATCCGGAATGCTCCGCAATGAATGCCCAATATAGATGGTATATATAGACTTTTTGTCATGATGTTTGTAAGGTATGAAAGAAGTTAATCCGAAACCAGTTCCATACAGTTCCATACAGTTCCATACAGTACATGAACATACAATTTGTTATGCATGTAGATTATGCTGACAGCAAAAATGCTTTTCAAATTAAAAAGAAATGCTTCTCATGTGAACAATTAAATCAATGTGTTGCGTCACAAACATGCACATCATCATAATTGAGCTCCAATACCTGTAAAAACGTATATCTTATCTATCCTCGGTTGTGTATATAATCTCCTTTTTTTCTTTTTAAGAAATCTGAACAAAAAGGGAATGCAGGAATTGATTGTCAACTTAACCAAATTAATGTCAGACATTGTACCTCTTAACACCTCAATGAGGATGGGAAGCCTTACAGACATATGGCAGTGGATTGATTTGAATACATTTCATTCTAATTGGAGAATTGATCTGATCGATTGAAAACTGCCTTTGTGCCATAAAACCTTGAAAATGAACTGCTCAGGTATGTATGTCTGCTGAGAAAGTCTTCTTATTCAACGACCATCCGGCTGCCGCTGCTACGTTGGATGAATTTGGATAGTGTTTGGTACATTCTGAAATCCCATACTCTCCGGTGATATGAAGAGATGCATCAGATCCTGGTGCATCCGAGACCCGGGCGTCTCCGTGCATACGATGAAAGGCTTCCAGACAATGTTTCATAGCAAATCCCACCTGAACAGAGGATGCGATTATCTTAAATAACCTAGACTGGGAATACTCTGAAATAACCTACACCCGATCGCGCGGCTGCCGCTCGACGCCATAGCATAGAAATCAAAACTCATATGTAGAAATATATCCTCTTTCATTTTGACAATTATTTGACATCAGATTCTTGCGGTGCAGGTAATTGTCTCTCGTCCCCCCCGCCCCCCCCCCACCCATCCCCATGTTCAACATAAGAACTGAATTAGCATCACACTAGTGCCACCTTCTGTTAGTACTTATCCTCGTTATACTGTAGTTGCTTATCACCACTGACTTCCGTAATGTTGGTGGGGTGTGTGTGTGTGTGTGTCTGTGCGTGTGTGTGTGCGTGCATGTGTAATGCGTGTGTCTGTGTGTGCGTCTCGCTATACAAGAAAAGACGCACACACACACACACACACACACACAGACATAAAGTTACACAAATAAACACACTTTTCTCTCTCTCTCTCGTCACACAAACAAACACACAGTCAGTTCCACCCCTCCCTCCTCTCCTCAGCATCCCACCCTTTGATTATCATCTTCCTCCTCCTCCTCCTCGGCGAGGGCGGCTGTGTCACCTCCCCTCCGCGCCCCTCACTGTGAGTAGAAACACAATTCCAACTCCTCTCCACAGAGTCCTCCTCTCACCAGATGTGAGCGTAATGGCTTTCAACATGCCTACAGCAAGAAATATGGTCTTTGTTTAATGGGCCTTATTTGGAGTGAATAAAACAATATTACAGTGTAATGTGTTTTTTTCCTTTTTTTTTTTTAAAAGGGCAACAAATGAAGAGTGAGTGCGAAAAGGAAGAACGAAACAACAAGTCTCGGTGTGCCCTGGTTCTGTGGCGTCATGCGTGGGTATAATTGATGTGTGTGGCGCGGTTATGTAACGAGTCGCTCCAACCACGAACATGCAGACCCCCCCCCCGGCATACCACGCACACACACACACACACACACACACACACACACACACACACACACACACACACACACACACACACACACACACACACACAAGCAAAGCAAAGCAAAGACGGAGCTAATAACCAGGCTGCTAAGTGTATTTGCTACAGGAAGAAAAGGTCAGAGGTCACCTGCGATCTCCTGGTGCTTCATGTATTGGTGTATTCGTCATCACATATGTGATGGTGTGTTGTGTGTGTACCAAGGTGGAGCTAGGGGGGGGGGGTTGGATTTGTTTAATCTGTTGTAATTATTGTTGTTGTTAATCTGGTTATTTGAGGTTGAGCGAAGTGTATTTAAGACTGGCACAAGGGAATGGTGGGGTGGGTGGCGGATAGAGGAGTGAGAGAGAGAGAGAGAGAGAGAGAGAGAGAGAGAGAGAGAGGGTATCTTAACAGAGAGAGAGGAATAGGGTTTGCTGCAGACGGAGAATGACTTTGGACGCAAGGTAATTATTTCCTGGCTGGAGAAATGGAACTAGCGCGAGCCCCTTTATTAACAGACTTTTTATTATTGAGAGGGAGATAGAAACACACACACACACCACACACACACACACAACACACACCACACACACACAACACACCACACACACACACACCCAACCACACACACACACACACACACACACACAGAAGAAGTGTTTCGCCAAGGATATTGTGAATCAGAATGCGTCTGGGCGTCTGGAATATTGCTGTTCATCGGCTGTCAGAGTTGAGTAGAGTTGACAATGCAGCTCCATTAATGACATCCGTCTGACCTTTGACCCATCACAGATATGAATCAGACAAACAGCGCCAGACACGTGCGTAGATGGATGTTAATACCCGTCTATGGTGTACCCTGTATCGCCGCATAGAAATCACACCTTTTCAGATGTATTTACATTTACATTTTTGAACGAGCGAATATCGATGTTTAAAAAGCAGAGATTCATCTTCATCCTTTATTCAGTGTCTGTGTGAAGATTTTCGCTCAATGTTAGTTCTAGCCTGCGTCGTTGTAGAGTCTCTGTTTGTTTATCCCGCTATTGTCAGAAGTGAAAAAAGCTGTTTTCTATTCTGCCTGGGTAAACAACCTCCAATGCTTTTTAAGGTGCCAACCCAAACACAGCAGCTCTACAACGCTACAGAGAGTAAAGGTTCACTACTGATTGTACGTTTTTTAACGGGGCGCAAACAACACATATAAACAGGTCTCACTGCTGCACCACCGATGAGAAAATGAACAATGGGGCTGACGGCAGGATGTTTTTTTTCAATGTCAGTGCTGGAAAATGGACCTTTCCACCCTGTCAGTCACGCGGAGAATAATAACCAATAAGATTGCCTGATTTCTTAAGACCACGCCCCTTGCAACAGAGCCGCCACGATGTCCCACAAACAAAGCTTGTCCCGCGTTGTTGTGTTCATAGATTAGACTACAGCTACATTTAGTGAGAACAACATGGTTCTTAGATGCGCTTGGGGAACGTGCTACATTTAGTTAGAACAACATGGTTCTTGGGGAACCATGCAATAATGTACCAGATATATCCAGAGAGATTACAGGGAGCGCGTTTCATCCAGATTTGGAGTATCCATGCAGTCTGCAGGACTTGTTTTTAATACATGGATAGAGCTTATGTATTTTAAATTTGAACAACTGAGCATATGGCCTCATAGAGACATTATTATTAAAAACATGCCTGAAAATAATGTCCTTCTACTTTAGTCATTATTGATGGTACTGAATGTAAGACCCAGGTGCCATCTGCACTGGCTTTACAGAGTCAGCTTTATAGTGACTATAAGTCAAGCACAACCCTCAAAGCATTGACTTGGATGTGATCCAAGTGGTTCTGTCATTTTGTGTCTGAGTTAATTTTACGAGGTGCTGTATCTGATAAGGCAATCACTGAACACAGTGGTTTTTATGAGTACTTAAAACACTGAAAGTTCACAAGTGCAACAATCAAATGGTTGATAGCGACTCCACACATCAATTTAGCAGCAGCGCCGACACAAAAAGCTACAAAGCTCGCTAATTAGTAAAATCAAAGGTTTATTGTCACCTATTTCAGTTTAGAGATACATTGAGCAGTGAAATGTTTTTTCGCTAGGACCAGATTGCGCTACAGAGGTGCTACCGCGCCATCGTGTGATTAGCCATAGCTCGGTGATAGCTCATTGTAGCAGTAGTTAGCAGATCTTAGGCTTATTTTCATTGTAAACCATCACTAACGTACTCACCCTGCTTTACATTGTGCAGTAGGACTCCACGATGTTCCGTCCTGAACGAATTTCAATGTGGAGTTTGTGAGGCGTTTGTGTCTTCCCGCATAGATCGCCAACACTTAGCATCAAAGTTTATGTTGTCGTCTGCTCCGTCCGAAATCCGAATGTCACGGATATATCCTTGTGTCAAATAGTTCAGGCCTTTTCTGTAGAACTCCTTAGATAAAGTAGCGGCATTTGGCAAATAACATACAGAGATATTGAGAGAGAAACACCAGCAGGGGGGCGTTGTTCAGTGGCCATTTTGGTAACATGCTGCAGAGCGTGTGGGAAAGCTTGGGGGACATAGCAACAGTAACTAGGGGGGGCGGGACTTGCCGCTTGAACAGGGAAAGGTCCATTGTGTTCAGCGACATATTAGTGTTAGCACAGCACTGCTACGCAGAGCCGAGGAATATTACTTGTGCTGCATGTGGGTCTGGATGTTTGTGTGTAGTGTAAATCTGTGACGTTAGTCTAGTCAAATAAAGGCCTAAATGCCAGGGTTGATAGGTTACCTAATTAGCATATTCACTGGCATCCGTATTAACGAACGCCACAGGAACAGGTCAGAGGAAGAGAGACAGGGAGTTACAGTAGAAACTAATTGGCTAAGTTGCTGTTTATTTGAGTCTATTCTCATCTCAATCATGTGCTTCTATGAACCATGATTGTACCCAATGTAAAAAAAAAGGATTATTATTATTATGCATATTATTACATCCCAAAGTCTCCTGTCTAGCTAGACAGATTTTTTGCACTTCTCAGCGCCACAATATTGGGTCACTGTTAGTTAATTGTCAGAGAATTTACACATCCGACACTAAAAGAAGAATGATTATGAGGATCAAGGAAACACAAACTCTTTCATCAGCCGCACCAAAGAGGGGAACGTCTCTGATTGCTTTTCCGTTCGACGGAAATGCAATCAAAATGCAGCCAAACAAAAAAAAAGGTTCACAATAAGCGATTTGACGACGCAAATATTTACGACTAATTGTTGATGTCACAGTAGTCGCTCGTCCTCGATATTCCACGTTTTATTTTAAACGTCATAAACCCAACTTAATGAGCTGTCAAGTATGGTGTCAAGTACACAGAGCCAGTGATCCTTAATTATTTGTACATTATTATATGTAAATATTTTAGTTAGTACTGGTGTCTGTGCTTTCACCTGATTCTGTGACAGCACAAAACCTGCCTAATTGTTTAAGCAAACATCCCAATGTATTGACCTGAGCACTCTTGCAGAAGATAGTATGTCTGAAGAGATAAAGCAAACACAGCAGAATACAGAAACTGCCTTAACTACAGTATGTCATTATCAGGAAATGTCTGCCATGAATACCTAACTGTAAAAATACATACATAAGCAAGAAGCCACAGATTTTGTATACAGTATTTACAGATAAACAAGCAGTGATTCTGGCATTAAAATGCAGCAACACACACACACACACACCCACACAACCACACACACACACACACCCACACACACACGCACGCACACGCACACACACTAAGCACTTAGAAAAGTCTAGAACAGACACACATCGTCTATTAGTTCTTCCCCCATCTGCCTTCTTCCATCGCCTTCTCATGCACATGTGCTCGCTTGCCTGTCCCCACACTGCCCACCCCCAACCCTCACATTACAATACAATATGACTCCCAGGTGAAGTGTTTCGGGTTCGATCCCCAATGTGTCTGCCTGTAGGCGTGCCTGACCCCTCACCTACTCCTTAAAGACAAGGATCTGGACTCACTGTAGGTCGCCTCAGATAAAAGCGTCTGTATTGTTGATTACATGTTTTGTACACAACGGAGATACTGCAGGAGGGATGCGGAACAGCGCGCTGATTATAGCTACCATCATTTCTGCAATGACTTCGGCCGCCATCTCGGTGGCCTTGTTCTTTCTCCTCTTCTTCTTCTCCAACTTTGTTTCATGGTGCAGGTTTCTCCCCTGGCGATAGACACGCATGCCGCGCACGCACATGGGTGTGCACACGCATGTACACGACGCACACACACACATGTACACAACGCACACACACACATGTACACGACGCACACATGCATGTACACAACACGCACACATGCATGTACACAACGCACACACACACACATGTACACAACGCACACACACACATGTACACGACGCACACATGCATGTACACGACGCACACATGCATGTACACGACGCACACATGCATGTACACGACGCACAAAAGCATGTACACGACGCACACACACACATGTACACAACGCACACACACACATGTACACAACGCACACACACACATGTACACGACGCACACATGCATGTACACAACACGCACACATGCATGTACACAACGCACACACACACACATGTACACAACGCACACACACACATGTACACGACGCACACATGCATGTACACGACGCACACATGCATGTACACGACGCACACACACACATGTACACGATGCGTACACAAGCAATCCCAGAGCAATCTCGGGCCATACAAAAAAAAAACACTAACACAAAGTCATGCACGTCCACATGCATTGTAAACACAATTTACCTCACGTGAGAGGGATTGCATTGGACTTTGTGTAGTGTTTTTTTTAACATGCTGCAGAGCTGTGGGAAAGCTTGTGGGGCATAGCAACAGTAACTAGGGGGGGCGGGACTTGCCGCTTGAACAGGGAAAGGTCCATTGTGTTCAGCGACATATTAGTGTTAGCACAGCACTGCTACGCAGAGCCGAGGAATATTACTTGTGCTGCATGTGGGTCTGGATGTTTGTGTGTAGTGTAAATCTGTGACGTTAGTCTAGTCAAATAAAGGCCTAAATGCCAGGGTTGATAGGTTACCTAATTAGCATATTCACTGGCATCCGTATTAACGAACGCCACAGGAACAGGTCAGAGGAAGAGAGACAGGGAGTTACAGTAGAAACTAATTGGCTAAGTTGCTGTTTATTTGAGTCTATTCTCATCTCAATCATGTGCTTCTATGAACCATGATTGTACCCAATGTAAAAAAAAAGGATTATTATTATTATGCATATTATTACATCCCAAAGTCTCCTGTCTAGCTAGACAGATTTTTTGCACTTCTCAGCGCCACAATATTGGGTCACTGTTAGTTAATTGTCAGAGAATTTACACATCCGACACTAAAAGAAGAATGATTATGAGGATCAAGGAAACACAAACTCTTTCATCAGCCGCACCAAAGAGGGGAACGTCTCTGATTGCTTTTCCGTTCGACGGAAATGCAATCAAAATGCAGCCAAACAAAAAAAAAAGGTTCACAATAAGCGATTTGACGACGCAAATATTTACGACTAATTGTTGTGAAATGTCACAGTAGTCGCTCGTCCTCGATATTCCACGTTTAATTTTAAACGCCATAAACCCAATTTAATGAGCTGTCAAGTGTTTGGTGTCAAGTACACAGAACCAAGGATCCTTAATTATTTGTACATTATTATATGTAAATATTTTAGTTAGTACTGGTGTCTGTGCTTTCACCTGATTCTGTTGACAGCACAAAACCTGCCTAATTGTTTAAGCAAAACATCCCAATGTAATTGACCTGAGCACTCTTGCAGAAGATAGTATGTCTAAGAGATAAAGCAAACACAAGCAGAATACAGAAACTGCCCTTAACTACAGCATGTCATTATCAGGAAATGTCTGCCATGAATACCTAACTGTAAAAATACATACATAAGCAAGAAGCCACAGATTTTGTATACAGTATTTACAGATAAACAAGCAGTGATTCTGGCATTAAAATGCAGCAACACCACACACACACCCACACAACCACACACACACACCCACACAGCACACGCACGCACCACGCACACACACTAAGCACTTAGAAAAGTCTAGAACAGACGCACATCGTCTATTAGTTCTTCCCCCAATCTGCCTTCTTCCATCGCCTTCTCATGCACATGTGCTCGCTTGCCTGTCCCCACACTGCCCACCCCCACCCCACCCCCCGTACACACACACGCACACACACACCACACACACACACACGCAAGCACCCCCCCCCCCCCCCCCCCCCACCTCCTTCTGCTTCAAAGCAGAGCTGGCACGATGCGGTGAACATGCATTAATCTGAGGATGCATCTGAGAGCAGCAGCATCCCCCCCTAGATTACCTCCCTCTGCTGCTCCTGGGGCAAAGATCTGTCTGTCTATCTGCCTGTCGGTGCTGTCTGTGTGTGTGTGTGTGTGTGTGTGTGTGTGTGTGTGTGTGTGTGTGCCTTTGTGTGCCTGTATTTGTGTGTGTGCGTGTGTATCCAGGTAAATTGTTATGTTGTACAATGGCATGTGACGTGCATGATTGTGTGTGTAGTGTTTTTTTTTGTATGGCCGAGATTGCTCTGGATTGGCTTTGGTACGCAATCGTGTACATGTGTGTGTGTGCGTCGTGTACATGCATGTGTGCATTGTGTACAGTGCATGTGTGCGTCGTGTTACATGTGCTGTGTGTGCGTATGTGTACGTGTGTGTGTAGTGTGGTCGTTGTGTCATGCATGATGTGCGTTGTTGTTACATGCATGTGTGCGTCGTTACATGTGTGTGTGTGCGTTGTGTACATGGTGGTGTGTGTGCGTAGTGTACATGTGGTGTGTGTGCGTCGTGTACATGCTTTATTGTGCGTGCGTGTACATGCATGTGTGCGTCGTGTAACATAGCCATGTGTGCAGTCGTGTACATGGCATGTGGTGCGTCGTGTACGAATGTGTGTGCTGCCGTTGTTGTAATGATGGTGTGTGTTGTGCATTGTGTACATGCATGTGTGCGGTTTATGTGTACAATGCATGTGTGCGTCCAGTGTACATGTGTGGTGTGTGTGCGTTGTGTACATGTGTAGTGTGTGGCGTCGTGTACATGCGACTGGCTCACACACATGTGCGTGAGCGGCATGCGTGTCTATCGCCAGGGAAACCTGCAGCCATGATAAACAAAGTTGGAGAAAGAAGAAGGAGGAGAAAGAACAAGGCCACCGAGATGGCGGCCGAAAGTCCATTGCAGAAATGATGGTAGCTAATGAATCAGCGCGCTGTTCCGACACCCTCCTGCAGTACTCTCCGTTGTTGTACAAAAATGAATCAACAATACAGGACGCTTTTATCTGAGGCGACCTACAGGTGAGTCAGATCCTTGTCTTTAAGGAGTAGGTGAGGGGTCAGGGCACCGCTACAGCAGACGACATTGGGTATTGAACGCGAACACACTTTCAACCTGGAGTCATATTGTATTGTAATCGTGAGGGTTCGATAGTGGGGTGGTTGGATGACTCTTAATGAGAAGAAACAAGCAGGATGCAGACAGTATACAGATAAGCAGCACTTTACTGGTTTGCAGCAGTAAATCATCAGCTTCACCACCATGCTAAACTTCCTTGTTCTAGCTCACATGTCACTAAACTACATATCAGAAGCTTAGAAGGACTGAACGTAAGGAAATACAAGAGGTAGATTCAGATTGTTATCATTAACTGTTTTTAAAAAAGATGCTGGATGTTACACTATTTCAACAAATGTAAGAATGTGTAAATCATGTGTGCTGTTGATAAATGAATTTGGCTTATCCTGATTCTGCCCGTGCCGAGTGCCGTGTCCTGTCCTTAACTGGGCCATAAAATCATCAACTTCTCTTCCATCTAATATGGACTCTCTCTCTCTCCTCTCTGTGTCTGAAGAGGGACTGAAACAAAAAAAAAGGCTAAGGGAACACAGACCCCCTGATGTACATCTGCAAATGGAGGATGCTATACTTCTCGCTGTGCTTTTATTCAATACATCCATTAACCAACACCTCATTACACAGCAACGCTCCGATGATATCATCGTCCAGGACGCATCTGTTCAGGAGACACGCCTGCGTGGGGCTGGTGAGGCGTTCAGCCCCATGGCTCCCGGTGTACAGATGAAAGCCCACGATGACTGAGAACCCCCCGGTCTGTGTCCATATATACTTGCAAAATCCCTTTACAATTAGACGGCTGCGAATATAGGTCTCTGTGATGTGTGTGTGTGCGGCGAGAGAGATACAGCATCTGCTGCAGTCGCATTCAGTCCATTCTATTCCACGCTCTGACTCTGAACTCAACCTGCCGTGTGTGTGTGTGTGTGTGAGTATGTGTACACGTGCATGTGTGTGTCTGTGTGTGTTGTGTGTGTGTGTATGTGTACAGCGCTGCATGTGTGTGTGGTGTTGTCAACAACCCAGGCCCTCGTAGGCTGGGAAACAAAGGGACACATGGACTTACTATAATCTAACATTTTTTTACATTACATAATGGATAAGCCCAGCCTGGGAGGTCAGCTGGATAAGCCCAGGCATGGTTGAACGCATAACAGTAATGTAGTATGCACTGGTAGTAGCTTGGCGTAGATGTCTAGCTCCCTAAATCTGAAGCTAGCAAAGCATACCCGACAAGCTATATGGTTGCATGCTTCGGCGAGCGACAGAGGGAGTCTAACTACTGCCCGTCCGCAACGGAGAGAGAGAGAGTCTGGTTCACTCGCTTGGATAGCTGCAGAAGCCAAGGCCCAACAGGTGCGGCCCAATCTTCCTTAATCACAGCCCAATTCCCCCCGGTGGCCAATCAGTGTGTGTATGTTGTGTGTGTGTGTGTGTGTGAGTCTGACTGTGTTGTCTGTAATTGACATGTGTTGTGTTTGAGTGTGTCTGACGTGTGTGTTGGTGTGTGTGTGTATGTGCAGTATTGGCCGTCCCGCAGGCTAATGTCGCCCTGTCACAGAAAGCACCGGCTTCCGGGGAACCGTCCGCGGAGACAAAGCACTGAAGAAAAGTGTGGCACAGTCCTCCGATCCAGCCTCCTCTAAAACACTAGAACCGCGCCATTGTCGTACTGCTAACAACAGCAGCATTGCATCTCCACTCCGCTGTGTTGG
>PIJE02000676.1:26196-51705 GCA_002895965.2 Coryphaenoides rupestris | reverse complement strand
ACGTGTGTGTACGTGTGTGTGTGTGTGTGCGCTGTGTGTGTGTGCGTGTGTGTACATGCTGTGTGTTGTGTGTATGCGTGTGTGTGTACATGTGTGTGCTGTACATGTGTGTGTGTGCGTTGTGTACATGTGTGTGTGTGTGCGTTGTGTACATGCATGTGTGCGTGTTGTGTACATGCATGTGTGCGTCGTGTACATGTGTGTGTGTGCGTTGTGTACATGTGTGTGTGTGTGCGTGTGTACATGTGTGTGTGTGCGTCGTGTACATGCTTTTGTGCGTCGTGTACATGCATGTGTGCGTCGTGTACATGCATGTGTGCGTCGTGTACATGCATGTGTGCGTCGTGTACATGTGTGTGTGTGCGTTGTGTACATGTGTGTGTGTGTGTTGTGTACATGCATGTGTGCGTGTTGTGTACATGCATGTGTGCGTCGTGTACATGTGTGTGTGTGCGTTGTGTACATGTGTGTGTGTGCGTCGTGTACATGCGTGTGCTCACCCATGTGCGTGAGCGGCATGCGTGTCTATCGCCAGGGGAGAAACCTGCACCATGAAACAAAGTTGGAGAAGAAGAAGAGGAGAAAGAACAAGGCCACCGAGATGGCGGCCGAAGTCATTGCAGAAATGATGGTAGCTATAATCAGCGCGCTGTTCCACATCCCTCCTGCAGTATCTCCGTTGTGTACAAAACATGTAATCAACAATACAGACGCTTTTATCTGAGGCGACCTACAGTGAGTCCAGATCCTTGTCTTTAAGGAGTAGGTGAGGGGTCAGGCACGCCTACAGGCAGACACATTGGGGATCGAACCCGAAACACTTCACCTGGGAGCATAAACCGCACACACATTTAGCCCACATTCAACACCAAGCACCCCCCCCCCCCCCCCCACCTCCCTTCTGCTTCAAAGCAGAGCTGGCGTGCGGTGTAACATGCATGTATCATGTGCGTCGTGTACATGCATGTGTGCGTCGTGTACATGCATGTGTGCGTCGTGTACATGTGTGTGTGTGCGTTGTGTACATGTGTGTGTGTGTGCGTTGTGTACATGCATGTGTGCATGTTGTGTACATGCATGTGTGCGTCGTGTACATGTGTATGTGTGCGTCGTGTACATGTGTGTGTGTGCGTCGTGTACATGTGTGTGTGTGTGCGTTGTGTACATGTGTGTGTGTGTGTTGTGTACATGTGTGTGTGTGCGTCGTGTACATGTGTGTGTGTGCGTTGTGTACATGTGCGTGTGTGTGCGTTGTGTACATGTGTGTGTGTGCGTCGTGTACATGCGTGTGCACACCCATGTGCGTGCGCGGCATGCGTGTCTATCGCCAGGGGAGAAACCTGCACCATGAAACAAAGTTGGAGAAGAAGAAGAGGAGAAAGAACAAGGCCACCGAGATGGCGGCCGAAGTCATTGCAGAAATGATGGTAGCTATAATCAGCGCGCTGTTCCGCATCCCTCCTGCAGTATCTCCGTTGTGCACAAAACATGTAATCAACAATACAGACGCTTTTATCTGAGGCGACCTACAGTGAGTCCAGATCCTTGTCTTTAAGGAGTAGGTGAGGGGTCAGGCACGCCTACAGGCAGACACATTGGGGATCGAACCCGAAACACTTCACCTGGGAGTCATATTGTATTGTAATGTGAGGGTTCGATATGTGGTGGTTGGATGACTCTTAATGAGAAGAAACAGCAGGATGCAGACAGATACAGATAAGCAGCACTTACTGGTTTCAACAGTAAATCATCAGCTTCACCACCATGCTACTTCCTTGTTTCTAGCTCACATGTCACTAAACTACCAATCAGAAGCTAGAAGGACTGACGTAAACGTAAGGAATACCACAGAGGTAGATTCAGGATTTTATCATCACTGTTTTAAAGATGCTGATGTACATATTCAAACATGTAAATGTGTAAATCATGTGTGCTGTTGATAAATGATGTGGCTATCCTGATCTGCCCAGTCGAGTGCCGGTGTCCTGTCCTTAACTGGTGGCCATAAAATCATCAACTTTCTCTCCATCTAATATGGACTCTCTCTCTCTCTCTGTGTGTCTGAAGAGGGAACTGAACAAAAAAAAGGCTTAAGAGGAACACAGACCCCTGATGTACATCTGCAAATGAAGGACCTATACTTCTCGCTGTGCTTTTATTCAATACATCCATAACCAACACCTCATTACACGCACGCTCCGATGAATCATCGTCCGGCCGCAATCTGTTCAGAGACATCGCCTGCGTGGGGCTGGTGAGGCGTTCAGCCCCGTGGTCCCGGTGTACAGATGCAGCCCCGATCGACTGAGACCCCCGGTCTGTGTCCAATATACTCGCAAATCCCTTTACAATAGACGGCTGCGATATAGGTCTCTGTGTGTGTGTGTGTGCAGGAGAGAGATACAGCCATCTGCTGCAGTCCATTCAGTCATTCTATCCACCTCTGACTCTGACTCAACCTGCGTGTGTGTGTGTGTGTGTGTGAGTATGTGTACACGTGCATGTGTGTGTCTGTGTGTGTGTGTGTGTGTATGTGTACACGTGCATGTGTGTGTGTGGTCACAACCCAGCTCGTAGGCTGGGAAACAAAGGGGACACATGACTTACCTAAAATCTAACATTTATTTTACATTACATAATGGATAAGCCCAGCCTGGGATGTCAGCTGGATGACCCAGCATGGTTGAACGCATAAGTAATGTAGTAGCACTGGTAGTAGCTTGGCGTAGAATGTCTAGGCTCCCTAAATCTGAAGCTAGCAAAGCAACCCGACAAGCTATGTTGCATGGCTTCGGGGCGAGCGACAGAGGAGTCTACTACTGCCGTCCGCAACGGAGAGAGAGAGAGTCTGGTTCACTCGGCTTGGATAGCTGCAGAGCCAAGGCCAACAGGTGCGGCCCAATCTCCTTAATCACAGCCCAAATTCCCCCCGGTGGCCATCAGTGTGTGTATGTGTGTGTGTGTGTGTGTGAGTCTGACTGTGTGTCTGTAATTGACCATGTGTGTGTTTGAGTGTGTCTGACTGTGTGTGTGTGTGTGTGTGTGTATGTGCATATGGCTTTTCCGCAGGCTAATGTCGCCCTGTTCACAGAAGCACCGGCTCCGGGGAACCGTCCCGGAGACAAAGCACTAAAAGACAAAGTGTGGCACAGTCCTCCGATCCAGCCTCCTCTAAAACACTTAGAACGCGCCATTGTCGTACTCGCTAACAACAGCGGCATTGCATCTCCACTCCGCTGTGTTGGAGTACAACAAAGTGTGTCGGAGGAATGAGTTTGTTTAGTAACTTCAGTGAAAAGAACCTCCCCTCCGCTGCCTCGCCAAGTAATGTGAAGTGTCCTGTTTACGCTGTACCGCTGGAGAGACCGCTGTGTGTGTGTATGTGTCTGTGTGTGTGTGTGTGTGTGTGTGTTGTGTGTGTGTGTGTCGAGCAAATGGTTTGGTCACCAGCATTAGGCTCAGCCATCCAAAGCGATGGTGAGAACGTCTCCAAGCGTGACGCCCAGGCAAGGTGTTTTGTCGACGGAGGCGGGCACCGACCGCGAAAACAACAATTCGTCGGAAGTAGAGTTTGGGCAAGAAGATGGACTCCAAAATACCATGCAAGCTTACTGCCTGCACTCTGCACGTGGTTGTTATTATTATGGTGAATCATAAGAGTTCATAGCCACACACATGCATGCCCGGACACACATAGCCAAACAAACCTGAGGGCAGGGCTGAGAAACGACAGCCTTATTTTAGAGTTTTATACATATGGCTTCTCTTTACCACAGCGCAATGCCACTCACAATATCAAATAGTATATATACACACAATGTTAGGTCGTTCACTAACCTGAACAATAAAACATAATTATACATACACTAGCCTGCAGAACAACATATATATGAATATATAGTAGGGGTGGCACGGTTCACAAAACCCACGGTTCGGTTCGTATCACGGTTTTAGGGTCACGGTTTTCGGTTCTGTACGGTTCTTGTTATTTTTTCTTTCAATCTTTAACACTCCAGCCAATGCGGTGGCTGGTGGGGGGGAAAGGGGGGCCCAATACGTCGATCGCGATCGACCGGTCGATCGCATGGGAAGTCCGGGTAGATCGCATGCCATTAAAAAAAAATGTGATGTTATCATTCATCCGATAACACAATGTAGTGGGGATGCTGGGGACATGTCCCCACCAATATCCAGCGATATCCACCCCCCCCTCCCGGATCAGAACCGCAAAGTAACGGAGCACCCCCCCGCCCCCCCTTTATATGAAGTATACTCGGGATATATTGAGTGTTGTTGAACATCCACCAACAGTTGAATAGAAAAAGATGAATATGTAACTCCATCAGATGCCAGACTTTAATTATGCAGAACGTATGCAAACAGCCCAGGAGAAAATTACATATTAAAGTTCCCTGGGGCATTGAATGTGAAATGGTATATGTTGTATAAGGTATATATTCAGCCGCCAGTGATTGATTAAATGCATGCTGGGAAACTTAATTGATGACCTTATAACACCATCCAATTTCCTGCCAATCAGCTCCAGCCAGAAATGCCTTTCAATATTCTTTTGGAAAGTGAAACGGGAAGTGAATGGGGAAAAATCACTTGTATTGTCAAAGTTAGGTCAAAAGAGGTAATTGAAAAAGACACACTTTATGTGTGTGTTTTCAACCAGAAAATAACAAAACAAACCATTTAACGTGGTTAAAACAAATTGAACTCCAATATTTTGAAATCCAATCATACTTGCTTGCCAAACTTGATTTCCCAAAGCACAGGGGGGTCCGGAGGTCTGCCCCAGAAAATGTCCAGTATTCTACTGACTTTTTAAGTGTATGAATCACAAAATAAGAAGCATACGGAATATCTGTTTGAAAAAAACTGCATTACAAAAATATTTTATATATATAATATATATTACAATTATAATAAAAAAATGTAAGCATGCCGTTGTATGTGTTTATCATATCATATTACAAAGGGTGTTACTCTGCCCGACGCACAGCGTTTATAAAACGGTCTCCAAGTATGGCAATATGAAAAAAAGTGATATACACTCTCCAAATAGTTTGTATTAAAATAAATAAATAAATAAAATAGGCCCTCCTTTGCCTGTACATCGTGCGAGGCAGTTGCTATGCACTATACATGTATACTAGTAGTCCGTGTGTAGTTTCTAAATGGTGAGGCTGTGGAGGCAGCGGTTCGTGTGTTTCTCCTGCGTTCCTGCTCGCTCCTGTATTCTGGGCAACATTTCATTATGCCAAGAATTCTAGAGGCCAAGTACATCACTGTAAACAAATCCTGCTGCCAGTTACTCTTTTAACTGCTCTATTCTGTAGGTGTCGCATCACCAACATTTTCTTATGTAAGTAGGCTGTTTATAAGTCGTTGTTTGAGTTGTTTGAATGGCAAGAATCTGTCCAAAATTACATGTGGGATCTTATTGAATAGCCTCTATCCTCTCTATTCCTCTGTATTCTTCAGAAGAGCCCCAGACAAGTGTGGCAGGAGCTTCTGCTACAGCGGATTACCGAAATCTGTTTCAGAATGACGCATCTTGAATGAATGCCGCAACACAGAAGCGAAAGTAACTGCATGTTTAGGACCCTACTAAACAAGGATTACACTAAACGAACAATGTCCTAACTAATAACAAATGAACAAGAATTAACTTTGGATAGCCTAATATAATTGAACAAGGCACAAGGGCAAGGCCTTATAATATAAAAGAAGTGGTAATCAAAATGAATAAATTAAGTAGTGTGCCCACAATAAGTTAAGTGAATTGAAGTGTGGGAGGCAGAAGTGAAGTGTGTAAGAAGTGTATAATAATATTGGATATTCAAAAAATATTCACGCTCTGAATTAGTGATGTGACGGAAATCACCGTCCTGTGTGTCTAATTGAGTATTCCTGCCTAGGAGACGTGGTGTCTAAACAAAACCGCGGGGCAGCAGCACTCTTATCTATAAAGCCATCATCTGCCCTGCCCTTGCCCAATGTATGAACATTAAAATCACTGTTTAGAAGCTCTACAACAGATATACGCAGGTCAACGACTGGGTCGGCGCTCCGGTGTGTGGGGGTAACGCACATGGAGTCAATCAACTTGCTGAGATATTTCTTGCATCGCTTACTCCAAACCCTACAGTTGATGTTGGGACGTGACTACAAAAGATTAAAAGTATCCCCACGTAGGTTCCCCGACGCTGACTCCTAATGGAAGGAGTGAGATGACAAATATGTATAAACATCAAGCATCACGATGATAATATCTAATATCTCTAGAATGCGGCCCACAGGAAATATTTGGCTGATTGGATGAATTGCTGGAACTCTGAGCAACATGCGGTAGTATTACCCCCTCGAGAGCTACGCAACAACAACTGTTAACAAGGATCTTTTTTTTTTTACAATTCTGCTTGTGTCTAGGTACAATTGTATTCATCAGTCACTGTGATTACGTATACGTAACCCAATGATTGGAGCAATTTTGCGTCTTTTTTTCCCCCCTTTTGCCTCAATTGATTCGTCCTCATCGGTCTGGCGCGGGGTGAGACCGTTCACTTGTTTAGCCTGAGCTGCAGCAGAGGTGACCAGGGCTAATGGCTGTTTGGTCCTCTCTTGGAGAGTTTTGTGGCTCCATGGTTCCTGTAGTCTGTAAAGTGGCAGCGTTGTTCAGGGTCACCTTGTAATAAACGAGACTGAGGCTGAATATCTGTTCCCCCCCAAACCCCCACCCCCAACCCCACCCACCCACCCACCCACCCACCACCACCGCCACCCAACTATCCTATTCCAGCTATTACTGGGACTGTACAAAGGAATGACCCCTCACCTGTCACGTACACTAACAGGTACCAATATGCACACACACACACACACACACACACACACACACACACACACACACACACACACACACACACACACACACACACACACACACACACGCACACGCGCGCATCTCCATGTCTCTCTTGAGTCCGCCGGACTGCCCAGGGACAGATTAGCTGTGACACGGTTGCCCTGTCACCTCTGACCTTCCAGAGAGTTCTATGAGTGCAGACCCGTGGTTCGCCTCTGAAATCCAATTACCCATCCAGGCAGGGAGGCTAGATTTGGAGGAGGAGGGGATGATGGCCGGGGCTAGGGTGGGCTTCAAAGGAATAAATGAAACCTGCATAGAATAGTGGCTGACCATCTTAAACTGACCTTCTCTGTCCGTCCGGCTGTTTTCCTGGCCCGGAATATTGATGGAACCACCTATCTATCCATCCATGTATGCATCTACCTCTCTGCCTGCCTATCTATCTGAAGGAGGAACCTGTCAGACTTTGTCAACAGGCTTTTGCTATTCCATATTCATGAACAACATGACTCAGCGATGTCAAAAAATCCCAACCCCCCACAATGCGGCTTGGAAAACAACAATCTTTAATCATTAGAGTACAGATCTTTATCTGTGACTAAATTCAAAGTGTGTTCTAATGTGGAGTCTCACAAAATGTACATTCGTCTCCCATGGACTCCTCAGGAGCCACTGACAGATAACCCAGGTCAACGGCGATGAGATCACTTAAACTAAGAAACGATATCAGATGCAATCTTGTTTATTCAGATGGCAATCTATTTATTCTGCTTTAATTTCCCGCCAGCAAGCCAATGGATCACATTTTAGTGCAGGCGGCCCTACACTGGTCTTTATTAGGCTACAGGAGGTTGAGGGTTGAATCCACGACTCCATCTTTTTTATGATGCGGTTTGCCAGGGCCATACTTGTGCCGTCACCGATGTAGGCCTACTAGTGACATTTATTCGTTAAGTGCCAGTATAAAAGGACCTTTGAAAGTAAGCAAACAGTTTTCACGAGCTTTTGCAGAGATGGACCATGAGAGACAGAGAAATACTGAGCGCTGCAACCCCCCCCGCCGCCCACCCCCCATCCCAAAGTTCCTGAACTTTAGTAAAGTGCTATCCTGTAAAAAAAAAAAAATGTCAGCTGAACTTTATTTGGACCCTGTTCCCTCTGGTGGACACCCACAGTAGGAGTCTCTCCAAAGGTTCCTAGTTCCTGGGACGAAAACATACACTGTGTGTGGTTTGACTTCAGGCCAAAAGAAACAGATGGGGAATAAAAGAGAAGGCGCAGAGGAAAAACTTTTTCCTCTCCTCTTCATCGGTCCCAGCAGGTAGGACATAGTTATGCAAATGTTTATGTAGGCCCACAAACATTTGCCTGTGAAGCTCTCTGCCCATACTCTCCCGTGTCTTAGATGACTTAGAGACTATGGGTGCATCTTTGTTTGTGGGAAAGGTCTTAGGTTAAAAAATGACACACAGCCCATTGACAAGTGTTATGCCTCACCGCAAATTACCTGTGAACAAAATATAAATATAAATATAATGTATGGTGTATGGTAGGGCAGGGCAATTCACCGAAAATATATCAAAACAGACATTTAGAACCTCTGACAGACTTAATCTTGCTCATGTTGCTTAATTGACATTTCAACAGTTCTAGATATTCATAAATAGCCATAAATAGTTCATCTGTGTGTGTTTCCTTTAATAATTTTCGAAATCACTAAGATATTCAGCTTCATTCAGCAAAAATGTCCCAGCTTCAGCATATTTACTGTACAGACCTTGTCAGGGAACTATGAGGGCGCTGTAACAAAAAAAGATCAAATAAGTAATCGTTCACTAATAGTATCGAGGTAAACGTCAGACCAAGTGTATGTCATTTCAACATGGCAGCATCCGTTTGCCCGCTCGCCTTTTTAAATTGCTTTGTGTAAAATTGAGAAGTGACCTCTGACCCTTCAGTTCTATCTGAGTTCACATTTCTGTCAGCTCAATAAACAAATAATAATTTAAATATAACTAGTGTGGTTACTTGTGGTCCTTCTGTGGTTGTAGGACTTATAATAATAATATTTATTCAAAGTTCTAGGGGTCTCTGCAGAATCGACGATCTCCCATTGTTCCATGGTGCAGGGGAAGACAAAAAAATCACCTCCAAAATGAGTGCACAAGTACTGGTTGAGATTTGGGCCATGTATTCCATTAGAGTTCTCTGGTATATCTTGGTTCTTACAGGTGAGAAAGCCCAGACAGGTTTTGTATCCCGGGGACCTAATCTGACTTTAATTCCAATCCCTTGCATGACTAGCCACATCGACAGGCCTCCCTTCAGGACACACGCATACACAGAAAGTGCACAACACACACACCCATACTCTCTCACACACACACACACACACACACACACACACACACACACACACATACTCACACACACACCCAAAAGATCAATTAAAACCATTAAAGCTCTGAGCGCCCTGTTCCGTTTGCTTTCAGTATGTATTTTTATTCTGCGCCATCTCACAACCCTTTTCCATCAATCCCAAATTGTATTGTCTTTTTTTAGAGGGGTGGTGTTCGTTGTCCTCCATCTCGGGTCAATCGATGCACATTTTGAAGTCTAAATACGTCCTGGTGGCTTCAGATGGCCGGCTGGGGAAAGATGAACCATTTTCGTTTGGGGATAAATCGGACGACTGGAGGACAATGACAATTTCAATCGGACTGAATTTGGACACACAGCACATCTCAGGGACTTGATATACATGTTTAATTTCACTCCTAATGGACTCCATTCATTATGTACGTGTACGTGCATAGAACTTGGGATGATCAAATCATTTAATATGACACAATCCAGCACAGTATATTCAGATATGATGTGCAGTTGTAGTCTGCATTATACTCTTATTATGATCCATACATTTCATTAGCTAGTGGGGGGTGCATTTGTATGCACATGGGTACATAATAGAGGGACGAAGACAATTAAAATAAGGTTATTGTTATGTACAGTATAATAAGATACAAGATATATAATAATATTAAGTATAATATTAGATATCATCCTGTATTTGAAGTTGAGTGGTGGGATTGAGATGTGAGGCAGGGGATTGCTTGTGACACTTCCCCGCGGCAACACCTGCTACCTCGCTAACGCAGTTAGCATAGAGTAATCAAACTTTTCTCATTATCTCAGCAATGCAAGCCAATTAGGCATGATACATCAACAACTCAGCAATTATCTACAATTACAACTCATTACGCCGTGATTTACTTATGTTTTAATTAACAGCGGCGGCAGTTAACGTTTCAGACAATGTCCTTGTGGTTGTCGCTGCTAATGCCTCTGATGTTTGTCGGATTGTCGCGCTCGAGCGGCCAGTGTGTACTCAAGGGTACATCAATCCTCTCCTTAGTGTCATTCCCCGGATGTGCTTAATAACAAGCATTCCTGACTTGCTGACGGGAAGGGGACGCGGAAGCCGTGGTAAAAAGGAAGCCGTGGCTGTGGTAAAAAAGCGGGCGCGACTTGGAATGAGTTGGAGGAAGAGCCGGCCGAGGCGCGCTCAGAGTGAACGTCAGCTACTCTATGCCAGAATGGAGAACGTAGACTGTAAAGGGACGACTATATTCGTACACCTTAATGTGTCCGACCTTTATGTTGACACGCCCAAAAATGATAGGAGGGTTTGAAATGATACCCGAAATGATAGGAGGGTTTTCTTCTGATGGCCGACCACCGTCTTCACACGGCAGGTCAGCCAGCAGGTTGGAGCAAGCGGATTTGGAGAGGTTTGTTTTGATTGTCAGACTGAGCGCGAGGACGGAGGGATGGAGCAGGGGAGGAAGGGTGCCGTCTCATTCTCCATTCGCAACCCCGTCACAGTCTTTTGCACCGAGTAATTTACGTATTTCACTTTAAGCTCCTTTCATTTCTCCCCGGCCACATTTTAACAGTTTTTAGCGCCAATTGTCTCTTGCCTTCGTTACAGGAACCAAACCAATTTTCTCCCTCTTGTTTTTGAAGAGGCAGTCATCAAAGTGTCCTTGGGTTTGATTAGACTCCGTGCCACCAGTGCCATGCTTCCACTCTCACACACTTTCCAAGCTTAGTTTATCCTTTTTCATACTTGTCATTTTCCTTCTCTTCATCTCCATCTAAGTAAGAGGGGAATGCAATAAGGCTTTGTCTTATTAAACTCGATGCGATGTGATGGAGTTGAGGATACTCCAGGAATACTGACACAAAGAGGCTTCACACTCCAAATTTTCATGATTTGTTTTTTGTATTTTATTTATTCATTTTTACAACGATTCTTATTTTATTTTCTGGTATCGACTGAAGCATGAATCATTGTTTGTATGTCGACCTCGCGAGTCTTGTTAAAATGTGTTGTGTCGTGACGGCCTACTTTACCTCATTGTTAGTCTGCAGCTCTCTGAGTCTTAACATCTTTCTTCTCTGTTTGGTCACTTGGTACACGGCGTAGTCTGTCAACACTGACCATTGTTCACATCACAGTTTAAATAGAGGATAGAAACAAGGCACAGATGACTCCTGTAACCAAAATGAAAAGTCAATTAATGGGAAAACAAAGTTCAAGCTGACTCGAAGCATTCCAGTAGAGGGACTCGCTGTGTTTGTGTGTGTGTGTGTGTGTGTGTGTGTGTGTGTGTGTGTGTGTGTGTGTGTGTGTGTGTGTGTGTGGTGTGTGTGTGTGTGTGTGTGTTGAATCCGCTCAGGTTAATCTGATTACCTGTCAGGAGATCAGTGCACGCGGGAGCCCTGCGATTATTAAACACCATAATGAACTCTGGCTGATTGCAGGAAGGCATGCTGAGAGGGGCAGATGTAAAGGTGTAGATGGAGAAACAACAACAAAAAAAGGTGAAATTGGATGATCACTGTGCTATGCGGGGGGCGGGGTTTAGCGTTGACAGGTGAAACAAGGGAAGCGGAGCGGCAAAATGCCTGAGATTGACACAGCTGTACAGGATGAATTAAAGACTATTTCACATTCTCCCGACTACCGTCTCTCCTTCCCGGTCAAAAACCCAGACTAAGCCACGGAACGTGACATTGTGGCACGAACACTGCTGCAATTACCAACAAAATTATCCCAGAATCGGCAACGGACCCCCAAACAAGACGAGCCATGCGGAGAACCAGCAGGCTTCAGAGAGAGTTGGTTTATCGACTCACATTTGAAGTCGCACCCCTGCAGGTTTTTGCACATTTCCAAAACACAAATCTCTGTGTTTGGTGCAGAATGTTCTTAGAAAGGTCTGTCACACTGTTTCTCTGTGTGCTCTGTGGGAGTGTAGCAAGGAGGAGACGTGAACAAAACACCGCTTATTAACCATCATTATGGCAGTTAGCCAGTCTGGGCTGCCCTGGTGTATGCTATTAAGCGGAGGATTATGCACGGATATACTGTGTTTGTATATCCGCCAGTCTGTCTAGATTCTGCCTGCGTCAAGATAGAGATATAGATATAGATATATTAAAGATGGATAGAGATAGATTAAACAGTATATTCTGTACCCCTTCCACATATTCAGCTCTTGTTTCAACTGTGATTTCATTATTTTTAAATGCTTGCAGTAAACCAGCGGCTGTTTTTTCCTTTTCTTTTCTTTTTTGAAAGTAGGGTGTCTAGGTCCTCTTGCTGGTACAGAGAGACGTGGCGAGCCGAAAACAGCGGCAGCATATAATAATTAATTGGCCTCATGAATGCGAGAGAGCGCCTCAAAGTGAATACACAGAAGTACACCTTCAGCAGGTGGCTGTTCAGGAGAATCAGGTGTGCGCTTGAAAACATTTGTTCCTCCCGACAACCTCTTCTCTCCTGTTGCCCATTACGGAACCTGGGGCCAGGGCTCTCGCATTCTTTAAGGAGCGCCTGTCGCCATAGCAGCAGCAGCAGCAGCAGCAGCAGCACGGCATTATGGGCTGTGACTAATGATGAATGTCCTGTCAGGGTAAATTAGAGCCAGAGACGGACCCACGTACCGTCTCCTTGGAACTCTGCCCGGGGACAGAGAGAGGGGGTGAGAGAGAGACAGAAAGAGAGAGTGAGAGAGAGAGAGAGAGAGGAGAGAGAGGAGAGAGAGCGAGAGAGAACAAGATCGGTGTGTGAGAGAGAGAGAGAGAGAGAGAGAGACAGAGAGAGAGAGAGAGAGAGATGGAGTGGACAAGAGAAAATCAAATCCCCTGGTAGAGGAGGTTGGGGAGGAGGAAGAGGAAGAGAACGCGAGTGGGCCAAATAGAAAGGGGAGGGAAGGCGAGGAAGAGGGGGTTAAGGGGGTGCGTTTCAGGCATCTGCTAGAGGTATGAGGGATATAGAGAGAGATTTGGAGGAAGAAAGGGAAAACGTGGGACAAATGGGATGAAGTGGATGTGTGGGGAGAGGAAGGGACGTGAATGGGAGTCTCAAGGATTGGAGATGGAGGAAGCAGAGGAGCCGGAGTTTTGGTTAGAAAGGAGGGATACGAGTCAATAGAAAGAGTGCATCCCAGCACTTAAAATAGTACTTAGCATCATGTAGCATTGTAAACAAGCAATCGTGAAGTGCTTGTTCTATTCAACTCTTACTGTACTCTCAGCGATATATCGTTGCTTCACTATTTTTGGATAAATGTACTTATTGTAAGTCGCTTTAGACAAAAGCACAGCCAAATGCTTTAAATGTAGATGTGGATAAAATAAATGAAGCTATGAGGAAAATAAATAAGATAGAGGGAAGAAAATATGGAGCTAAGCAAAGAAGTTATTAAATTAATGGATTATTATAAATAGGCCTAATCGTGGTGACAATGGTGACGCTAGAGAGAAATACACTAAATCCGGACTGACCCACTCATAATTATAATTTGCATGCCTTCAAACTGCAATTACAAGAATCAAGAACAAAGGAAATTAAGAAACTACTATGTAGTGAAGATAGTAAATGAGAGAGCATCAGAAATGGAGAGAGAGAGAGAGATTAGATTAAGTAGAGCAATGGAAACAAGTCTTCTTGTTTTCTTGTATTTCATCAAGCAGTGATCGTAATCTATCCGTAGTAGTACCTCAGATGTATAATACGTGTCACCTCCTTCCCTTCCACTTAAGCTGTCATCACGGAAACGAGGATAAGTCTCCCCCCCCCCCACACCCCTGTGTAATACTTTACAACGTGTGACCAATGTGTCACTCCGTCTTTCACTACATCACCATCACTGTCTCAGCTTAGCCGCGAGCGACTGAAGACCCTGACATATCAAACCGACGTCAAAGAACTCGTACCGATGAAAGCCGACTGTTGCTTCGCTAAACGTCACCTGCGTCTGGGCCAAATAGTTGCACTTGAACACACACCGCAAAGATGATAGCCAACCTGCAAATACTTTTCTATTTAAGAAAAATAAATAAAAAATAGCTCTGCTATTTCCTGTTCAGTTCCACATGTTGAAGGCACCGCAAAGCACAAACTACTGGGATTGTATCTCCACAGGGGAACGTCTGATGATTACACTGTAGGTAGGCGAGCTCAAGGTTTTGCTATATTTAACGTTACCCCACTTGGTTTTTCTGTTTGTAAATGATGCTTTCAGGCAATGACAACTGCAAGAATACTCCAAGTTAATCAAATGCATTACTGTGACCGAGCAGCCTGTGCCAAAATATAACCTGTTTTGTAGCTCATGAGGATGATGATTACTGTATACTTTTTTCATCTGCTAGTATAGATGATAGAGTTAAGTGATTGTTGAGATTTACAGGGGGAAAATTCAAGAGCCTTTCCTACCAGTTCTGAGAGGGAGCATCAGCAATCCGGCCATTCATTCCTGAAACCCGTACAGCAATCTATCGGGTTTTAAAAGACAAATACCTGAAGGCGTGTGTGCTATATCGTATTTTTAAGATGCTAGTCTGTCGACGTTTGGATGGTGACACAGGGTCACATGACTACAAGTTATCAAGTGTCTGTCGTGAAACTACCCTCCATGGGTTTAACATTGTATTCTCTTGTTTTCCAGTGCCCAGACACTGGAAGAGTGTCTGGGCACTGGTCGACAGCAGTTACAGTTTCCTGTACTTTGATGATGTTGGTTGCAACGGGCGGATTTCAAATGGTGGAGTACTTGGTGGATGTGCACCGCAGGACGCCCTGGAGAATAGGACATCCAACAACACATCCCTGCACCACTTCCCGATTCAGACCAGCTGGCTCCTTATTGCATTGTGGCAGATGAGGCATTTCGTTTGAAGTTGAACTGTGAAGCCATCTCCGAACCACAGGCTATCTGTACAGCAATGCATCTTCAATTAGGGGCTGTTTGCGAGCTCTGAGGGTGGTAGAAAATGCCTTTGGCGTCCCAGCTAACTGTTTTTCGGGACTTTCGAAGCCCCATTGACATTCAAGACACAGCCAAAGCGGAGGCCATTGTTTTCCGGCAGACCGAGAGCTGTGACCCATACATGGAGGGAATCGTTGACCAGAGAGGACCCGATCGTGACACTGTGCCAGGAATCCGGGGAGACGAGACCCTGAGCCACGGCAGGCCTCCCTGCCACACACACACACACCAACGCAGCCACACGAGTCAGGCAGCACAGAGATGCACTATGCCGCTACTATGACGCGTGCTGCCTTTTGTATTCAGTGGGGTAAAGTATAGCCTATCCTGTTTCCTATCTAATGGCTGCTGAAATTACATAATAACCTTTTGTATTTTGCATTATACTATGTTGTGTTCACTCTTGCCAAATAAGTGGTATTGCAAGTACCCTTAAGTAACCCAGCAGGTGTTCTGTTATCAAATGTGCAGTACACCTCATCAACTGCATAGTAGGCTACGGTGTTAGTCGTAATAATATATAAAAAAAGAAACAAATTACAATTTCAAGAATTCTGTTTACCTGTCATTTATAACAATAACAAGGCATTGTTAATGTTGGGGAAAACATTTTATTTTTACTCAAAGAAAACAGTTCAGTTACCCTGATAGTAAGGTAGGAAGTGGTTTTTGTGAGCCTCTGAAGAGCCTCCAGTGTCTACCTTACAGCTTGCAGCCGTTGAGCGCCATCCTTTCTACTTCTACGGTTCGATTGATTTTGTTTGCCGCCCAAACAAAGAAAACTGTGACCCATCAGCACTATGCAAGTTCACACCTTCAAACAGTACTTTAACAAACATCATATTCCTTGAGCTTTTTGTTTTTCTTTCTTTATTTTTGCGTTATTTCTTTGCTTCTTCACAAAACTGTATGAACTTTATAGCCATCTTGCGTAGTCATTGTCATATGCGCGTGTGTATCTGATTGTATTTCACATGATGTAAAAGTGAATGATTATTGGTGATTGTAGCAATTTCACTTGCCACACGCCACTAAAGTGGCTTCTTTAGGGTTCCCCCGCTCCAAGGACACAGGCAGTCGGTTGAATAAGATGGTTTATTGTAGTCGACAGTTAACAGATCAGACAGTATGTCACTAGCATGCTAGCCCTCTCCCTGAGTGTGTGTGGTGATGGCTGGTTTAACCCGTGGGCCTCGATTAGGCGATGTTCCACAGGTGTGCACCACCCCCCCCAGCCCCAGACTCATCAGCCTGGGGCAGGTGAGGCTGCTTAAACCAGCCACCAAACACAAACTAGTGCGTATTTGATGGCTGGTTTAACTGAAGGCACGAAGTAATAGGGTAAAATGTTCACAAGTGGTTCTTTCTGTAGTGTAGTGGTTATCACGTTTGCCTCACACGCGAACGCTCTCTGGTTTGAATCCGAGCAGAAACATTATGTTATGGTGGATGTTAACGCAAAGATCCTTTCATGACTGCCTTCTCGGGAAATGCAAGCAGTTTATGTTGGCTTTCTTCAAATGGCTTGAAACGTTTCATTCTGACAAATGGCTTTACGGTTACTGCTCATCAAAACCAATTTGTTTCCGCCCGGTTTTGAACCGGGGACCTTTCGCGTGTTAGGCGAACGTGATAACCACTACACTACAGAAACTGCGAAAGAAGGGTCTCTGCACCCTATCCAAAATGTTGTCATTCAACAATAACCAAAGAAAATTAGATGTTAACTGAAGGCAAGAAGTAATTGGGTAAAATATTCACAAATGGTTCTTTCTGTAGTGTGGTGGTTATCACGTTCGACTTACACATGAAAGGTCCATGGTTTGAAACAGGGCAGAAACATCATGATGGATGTTAACGCAAAGATCCTTTCATGACTGCCTTCTCGGGAAATGCAAGCAGTTTATGTTGGCTTTCTTCAAATGGCTTGAAACGTTTCATTCTGACAAATGGCTTTACGGTTACTGCTCATCAAAACCAATATGTTTCTGCCCGGTTTCGAACCGGGGACCTTTCGCGTGTGAGGCGAACGTGATAACCACTACACTACAGAAACTGCGAAAGAAGGGTCTCTGCACCCTATCCAAAATGTTGTCATTCAACAATAACCAAAGAAAATTAGATGTTAACTGAAGGCAACAAGTAATTGGGTAAAATATTCACAAATGGTTCTTTCTGTAGTGTGGTGGTTATCACGTTCGACTTACACATGAAAGGTCCATGGTTTGAAACAGGGCAGAAACATCATGATGGATGTTAACGCAAAGATCCTTTCATGACTGCCTTCTCGGAAAATGCAAGCAGTTTATGTTGGCTTTCTTCAAATGGCTTGAAACGTTTCATTCTGACAAATGGCTTTACGGTTACTGCTCATCAAAACCAATTTGTTTCCGCCCGGTTTTGAACCGGGGACCTTTCGCGTGTGAGGCGAACGTGATAACCACTACACTACAGAAACTGCAAAAGAAGGTCTCTGCACCCTATCCAAAATGTTGTCATTCAACAATAACCAAAGAAAATTAGATGTTAACTGAAGGCAAGAAGTAATTGGGTAAAATATTCACAAATGGTTCTTTCTGTAGTGTGGTGGTTATCACGTTCGACTTACACATGAAAGGTCCATGGTTTGAAACAGGGCAGAAACATCATGATGGATGTTAACGCAAAGATCCTTTCATGACTGCCTTCTCGGAAAATGCAAGCAGTTTATGTTGGCTTTCTTCAAATGGCTTGAAACGTTTCATTCTGACAAATGGCTTTACGGTTACTGCTCATCAAAACCAATATGTTTCTGCCCGGTTTCGAACCGGGGACCTTTCGCGTGTGAGGCGAACGTGATAACCACTACACTACAGAAACTGCGAAAGAAGGGTCTCTGCACCCTATCCAAAATGTTGTCATTCAACAATAACCAAAGAAAATTAGATGTTAACTGAAGGCAAGAAGTAATTGGGTAAAATATTCACAAATGGTTCTTTCTGTAGTGTGGTGGTTATCACGTTCGACTTACACATGAAAGGTCCATGGTTTGAAACAGGGCAGAAACATCATGATGGATGTTAACGCAAAGATCCTTTCATGACTGCCTTCTCGGGAAATGCAAGCAGTTTATGTTGGCTTTCTTCAAATGGCTTGAAACGTTTCATTCTGACAAATGGCTTTACGGTTACTGCTCATCAAAACCAATTTGTTTCTGCCCGGTTTTGAACCGGGGACCTTTCGCGTGTGAGGCGAACGTGATAACCACTACACTACAGAAACTGCGAAAGAAGGGTCTCTGCACCCCATCCTAAATCTGGTCATTTAAGCAGCATCACCTGGCCCAGGTTCATTTACATACACACACACACACACACAGCATTCACCCTCGACAATCTAAGAGTATTCAACAGCAAATTGACGTTGTCACACTTTAAGCACGCCGTTTCTCCCCGACAGTATTTGCCATCCCATCCAGCATTCTACCTCCACGGTCTTGAAGACAGCCCCCCTCTCTCTTAGACAGTGCTTCGAGTTAACAAAGAGTGGAAGTCTCTGGGGTAGTTACACAACGTTTTTTTTTTACTTTGCATTACATATTGCTTCGTTCTTCTCTATGATATGCACATATATCTGTAATTTCACTTATCCCCTTTGAGGCCCATGAAACACTTTTCTTTTTTTCATTTTCAGGGACGTATAACAAAGGAAACAGGCGTGTTTTTGCCGGAAAGACGAAGAGATAAGTGCTGAAGAGGTGAGACTTCTGTCGCCGCCCTCCGTTAGTTCCCCCCCTATCCTTCAGGAATCAGATTTGCCCAACTTTACCCATGCTCAATCACATTAATCCAGCCATCTAATACTTTGCTTCAGGAGTGAGTCAATGGAAGACGGAGGTGAGAAACCACTGCAATATAGACAACGGCTCTTTTAGCTCATATTTCATAATAGAGATAAACTGCATCGGTCGGCCGTGATCAACAGAATTAAATAATATGCATTCAACTTGATGGACTTCTATTTTTTATATTTTTATACAGGTCTTTTTTTGGTCCTTGATTGTGTTTTGGTCACGTATGTACTGTCATGTTAATATGAGCGGCATGTGAATATTAATCATGCTATAGTGAAAATGCACATGTACACGACAAACAGTGTTGAAGAGTTGAATTATTCATGGTTCCAATGGTAACATCATCGAATTAGGAAAGAAAAAAATTAAGAAAATGGGCTGTTCAGAAGTCCTGATATCAAACAAAAGTAAATAAAATTACATATACTCAGAGAGTTATTTCCGTTAAGCTAATTACGTAGTGTAGTGCAGGCTATTATTTTGTCCCCGGACAAAATCCAAAACAGATTAAAACCAATAGCTTTTTAATGAGCACTCCAAATAAAATGTTTTCGGAAAACAGAATTTCCCTTGAATCATTTAGTGTAATAGACCATGATGAATAGCGTACTGTTGAAATCCCATCTAACATAAGACCCTTAAAAACCCCTTTCATTCAAAGTTGATATTGAATGAACACACACACACACACACATATTTTAGGTTCAAAGTAGTTCAGCATGGCATACAAACAATACAAATCTAAATGTTGTCACCATTGAAACCAGCCTAAAATGTTGAGCTTTAAAGGTACTATATGTAAGAATCAGTGCATTCTGAGCTCCGTGGGTTGAGACAATAACAATCAGAAACTAATGTTAGTTCTAATCATAATTAAACCTTGTACACATGTAAACCAAAAAAAGCTATGAAATATACAGTATATTTTAATTATCCACGCTTACACGTCACTTCGTTCCTTTTTCCCGCGAAATCCGACCCGACTCAAATATAAGAGAAATCACCCCAAAAGCTGTCGGGAAGCTCTCATATTTTTACTTCAACCACAAACTGGCAATAGCGATTTGTGCATGTAAAATCCTACATGTAGTCCCTGAACGGATTCATTACTCTTACATACAGGACCTTTAACAAGCACATTTAGTTATTTTGACTATTAAGAGTGTGTATGTCGTCCTTTGCTGGCCGATGGGCCTGCTGTGACACCCTTGTGGATGCTACAAAAATCCTTACAAATTAATTTGACCTGACATCAATCCCTTTAGACCACTGTTGCTGTAGCAATGATCTAGATTAGAACATTGTCACTGTTTTATACAATCAACGATAATAATAATAGAATAAAACAGACACCAACACAGAGGTCAGCATCTAGTGGAATCATGCCAGGGACGTGCAGCAGGCGTTTCCATTCGTCATCGATTTTCTTTCGGGGGTTCATGTTGGTGTTCATGCATGGCTGAATTGGGACTATTATTTATTGTTTTGTTTGGGGTGGTGTTTTCTTTTTACGCACCACCACACCACACCACACCACCAACACAATTCCCTTCAATACTTTAATACCACAGCGAGTGGTGGTGTGAACGCTACAATGGGCTTTGTTTCATCTCGTTTTTTTTTTTCAATCAACGGCATGGGAGGGAAAACACCCTGACCTCTGACCTGTTACTCAGCTGTCAATGAGTAACCCTATCAACCCTATCAACCCCCCCAACCCTCCCCACTCCACGACATGCTGAGTTCTCCTGGATCGTTCCTGTTCATAAGCTTCGCTTGAACAACACAATTTGTTTTGGCGGCCCTGTATGTTCCCATAGGAGACAGAGACAGACAGGGTGAGCGAGAGAAGAAAAATCCACGCAGATGGACAAGAAGAGAGAAATAAGAGAAAAAGATAAGCTGGCAAATTAAATCCAATGTGTAAAAAAAAAAGGATTCGTTCTTCTCATTAACATCACCATCATCATCATGGTGATACCGTACTCTAAGCCTCCGAGAGAGAGAGAGAGCGAGAGAGACAGCGATACAGAGATACACAGAGATACAGAGAGAGGGAGCGAGAGAGAGAGAGAGAGAGAGAGCGATACAGAGATACACAGAGATACAGAGAGAGGGAGCGAGAGAGAGAGAGAGAGAGAGCGATACAGAGATACACAGAGATACAGAGAGGGAGCGAGAGCAGTGCTGCGACAGATAGAACGATAATAAACCCAACCTCGTGAGAGAGGCAAAAAGGCAAATGCAGACGTGAGTCATGTCATGTGCTCCTGTAACGCTGCATAGATGGTGTTCCCTCTCATCCTCCAGTCTGCAGGGAGACGCTGTTGCCTGCGGCGTTTCATGGATGAACTCATCGACGACTCATGTCACCTCTGCCTCTTTATAAGGCCATCTCATCCCCTGGCTTCATTATGTGACCGTGTGTTAAGATGAGAGCTGGCCGGTCACCCGCCCTGACACCATGAGGCATACAGCTTGTATACTTCTGACAGCCATGACGTCACATAAGAGACAGTGCTGTGTGACCGGTTAGTTTGGCTGGTGATTTGGCTGTGTGTGTGTGTGTGTGTGTGTGTGTGTGTGTGTGTGTGTGTGTGTGTGTGTTGTGTGTGTGTGTGTGTGTGTGTGTGTGTGTGTGTGTGTGCATGTGCGTAGGTGAGTTTTTCTTTGAGTGTATGCGTGTGTGTGTCTATGTGTTTGTTTGTGGGTGTGTGGAAATTGTGTATTCCTGAATGTTTGCTCAGCTGCGTGCATGTGTGTGTGTGTATGTGTCTGTGTGTGTTCATGTCAGTGGGAGAGTGAGTGTATGTTTGTTTGATCTTGAGTGTGGGTGCGCGCTTGTGCACCTGTGTGTGTGCGTGCGTGCACACAATCGACGTGTGTATGCGTGCTCGCATGCTGGGTTGCGTTTTGTGGTGTGAACTTCTGTATCTCCTACTGGAAGCGTGTGTGTGTGTGTGTGTGTGTGTGTGTGTGTGCGTCTGCGTGAGAGCGTGGCGTCTCCTTGCACGGTGGTTGAGGTGCTGCCAGGGGTGCAAGCAGCAAGCTAAGAGCCGTGACAAACTCCTTACAGGCCCTTTTGGAAGCAATCAATAACGCAGACTCAAACAGCGCAGGCAGCGGGAAGCTGGCGTGTTTGTGTTCCGGTGTGTGCAGAGGAAGTTTGCAAAGTTTGTGTGTGTGTGTGTGTGTGTGGGTGAGGTGGTATGTGTTTGTGTGTGCATGTCTGTGTGTGTGCATGTGTGTGCATGTGTGTGTGTGTGTGGGAGTGGGGTATGCGTTTGTGTGTGCATGTGTGTGTGTGTGTCTCACTCTGTGTGTGTGTGTGTGTGTGTGTGTGTGTGTGTGTGTGTGTGTGTGTGTGTGTGTGTGTGCGTGTGTGCGTGGATCAGCTAACTGCTGAAGTACAGCTAAGAGTGAGTAGATGAATAATGATACTGACAGAGTTTCAAACAACATTTATACAACCACACACATAATACTGCACGTTGCCCTGAGGTCGGCATTTTGACATGAGTAGGCTGTGCGCACACACACACACACACACACACAAATGCAACATTGTGTTTGTGTGTGCGTGTGTGCGTGTGCGCACACGCATGCACACACAAATATAAAGCAGCTACAATGGATTTAATTCACAATGGCACATTTCATATCCCCACAATGCAGCACTCAACTCCCATAACACCATATTAAAAGTCAAACAGTGATGAAGTCATCTGAAATTGGAAAGAAGCATTCTGTGTGAAGTCCAAGGTACCGTATGCAAGGCAAACACACAAACAAACAAACAAACACACACATAGTAATAAAATGATGCCACGGCCAGCCTATGAGCAGAGACGGGGCAGAAGATGACAGGTGATAGCAGGAGATTAAATATGTCGTGAGGGGAACAGAGAACATACGATGAACATATGTCATGTGGGGTCACTCCAAGTCATTCTAAGGCTACAAAACATTTGTTAATTTGTTTTGTATTATGAGCCTAAAGGCTGGCAGGTGACTCAAACACAAGCAGCAGACAAGAGGAGGTCTCAGAGCACTTGCTTCCAGAAAATACACACCAAGAGATGTTTGCAGTTCAAACCGTGTGTACAAGTACGGGAAAGCTTGTGTAAAGCTCTGCCTAAAACTGACATAGCATTAAGATAATTCCTTTATTTAGGCCTACACATCCTAGATGAGGACAATATGTGATCTTTTCACCCCCCCCTGCGCCGCCCTCCGTAAATGCAAATATGTGGCACGTCATTTAAACACATGACAAAGCATGGTAGGAAGTCATGTGAACCATCTTACCATCACTTTTTTGTCCTAAAAGTTGTTCTAAAAGATTGCAAAAAACCACCATAAATTGATAGGGCTACCATCTGATCATGCACTAGATGGTATTCACTCTAAAAGATCACATTTATTTTAGGCGGGAATGAAATCCTATCTGTCTCCCAGAGTAGTAGTTGAGTAGATGTGGATCAAAGACCCTCCAAATCTTGAAACGTTTTGGCGACCCTTCTGAAATAATGTCAGAACTCATAGTGCCAGGTTCACAGATTTCATCGAATAAATATCAACAAAATGTCAAAAAGCTCTCTATCCACTCGACAGACGCACCTCGGAGCAATGCCGGTGCCACTGCACTGTGGCTGCGGCCAGAGACACACACAGCAGCCCTATCCGTTTAGACGTCACTGTCTTCCTTCCCCATAAGCTGGGAGAGACAAATTATAAACGGAGAGAAAAGAGCTGGAATGGGGAATGTTGGAAGAGGGGATGTTTCGTTAGTGAAGGGCGTGCAGAAGACGTTAACTAAAGATTTGTTTTTGAGGGACCGTATGACAGCTCAAGCTGTTTTGCAAAATGGCAGGAGAGGCAAATATGTGGAGCCAAGTTGGAGAGCTAGAGAGAGAGATCGGGAGAGAGAGATCGGGAGAGAGAGAGAGAGCGAGAGCGGGAGAGAGACTAAAATAAGAGTGAGAAGATGTCAATGCAGTCACGAATGAATGCCTTGTTAAATTAGATTATCATTAACACACTCATTAAACTCTCATTATTAGCATCGCAAACACAGATGTCACGTTATTTGCCTCAAACGGCTCCTCTCGCCAGCGTATTCCTTTGTCGTCTCCTTCTAGAACAATCACTGCCGACTCCCCGAGTGCCAGGCGCCGTAATCCACAAGTCAGTGGGAAATCACTATTATTCATTCATTATTCATTATTCAATACCAGAATAATGTTTATATACTGACTATATACTGACTGCAGGCGGACGTCAATGAAGCGCTCAAGTGAACAATGTTCAGACATTGGAACCAAGACATGGGAGACCCGGATGAAACGTTGGAATAATATTGCCATTTTGAGCCTTTTCCTTCATGGATCTGTCAATTAGATCTCTATGGCTTCACCGACTTCACACTGATAATGTGAGGCATGATGAATTTGTCACTTGGATGTTGTGTCCTGCGCTTACATCAGCCACCGTTCACTCCTCCATTCTGTGTCTATGTTTTTTCCCAAATGGCTGTTATAACATCACATAACGTCGTGAAGACAACATGTTATGGAGATTTTCTTCAAACTCTTCTTGAAGAGGAAGAAATTAGCGTGTCGGCCGCTATACAGACTTCCGTAGGCTACGATAAAATACAATAAGATGAAAATAAATGGAGAAATTACTAAATAGAATTAAATGTAAATTCTGTATCAGTGCTGGGAGTGGAGAGGAGAGGAGAGGAGAGGAGAGGAGAGGAGGGGAGGGGAGGGGAGGGGAGGGAGAGGAGAGGAGAGGAAAGGAGAGGGGAGGAGGAGAGGAGAGGAGGGGAGGTGTGCTGAGTGAATGTGACAGCGCTGGAGCCAGATAGGAATACTGCTCCACGCTTCAGCACTTCAGATACGATTCCACACGAAGGCTCCCAGTCACTTAGAATATTTAGGACGGCATCCAGAAGGGAAGCGACAGTTAAACATGAGCACAACACACACACACACACACACACACACACGCACACCACACACACCACACACACACGCACACACACCACACACACACACGCCTGTGGCGAGAATCAAACTGTTCGCTATCAGCCACTGTTCTCGCCCAACTCCTTATTATAGAATTATCTCTATCCATTACCGTATTTTCCGGACTATAAGGCGCACCGGATTATAAGGCGCACTGTCAATGAACGGGTCTATTTTCATACATAAGGCGCACCGGATTATAAGGCGCACCGCATTATAAGGCGCATTAAGCAACACAAAACAGTCAGATAAATCGAACTTTATTCAACTCATTCACAATAACTCTCAACATTGTTCAGTTGTACCACATAAAATCGGTTCGAGGTTAATACATAAGGCGCACCGGATTATAAGGCGCACTGTCGATTTTTGAGAAAATTACAGGATTTTAAGTGCGCCTTATAGTCCGAAAAATACGGTACTCCA
>PIJE02000676.1:8091-25996 GCA_002895965.2 Coryphaenoides rupestris | reverse complement strand
CAAAGTAACATTTGAACACTGGGAATGAATATACTTAGTCACCTGAGCTTGAGTTAATGCTGATAGATACTCCGCAAGAACAGAGAAATTTGTTCTTGTTCTCGAGGTGGCAAGAACAAGAACAAAGTTCGTTCTGGCCACCAGGACATTTCATACTTCACGAGAAACTCCTCAAAGGCCCCGCCCACAGCAGCAAACTTCTGCACAATTGTTCTCGGACACGACACGAGAAAACAGTTTGGCCCGGATGACGTGTCGAGAACAAGCTGCGAGAACTCCCGAACCGGGGCTGCGAGAACAAGATGACGTCATTTTGTTCTCTGGGAGCGAGAACAAATTTCTCTGTTCTTGCGGAGTATGTATCAGCCTTAACGTGGTAAGTTTTTATTCGCGCCATGCATTTGCTCTTGCATGCTGTTCCATATAGGTTACTTCCCACCAGACCACGCTATACACTCGAAGCCTTTCCAGTAAAAAAAAGACTGTAAATAGTGTGGATGTTTGATTCTTTCCCTTCAATTGTGATATTTGTATTGTTCTGTTGCACATTCTGTATGTGCACGTGACAGTTAAACTTCTTGAATCTTGAATCAGTACTGCCACTCTAAACTCAGGAGTTCAAACCACGCCGGACTCAACATACAGTAGTTTCCTGAGCCGTCTCGTGAATGGATCTGAACCACACTCCCTTACCTGTGAGGGTCCTTCCTCCACCTGTTTGATGTTGTTCCTCCTACCTGTAAGGTGTCCTGGGGCCCTACCTGTAACAATGTAAGGGGTGGTCCTGCTACGTGTAAGGTGTCCTCCTACCTGTAAGGTGTCCTCCTACCTGTAAGGTGTCCTCCTACGTGTAAGGTGTCCTCCTACGTGTAAGGTGTCCTCCTACCTGTAAGGTGTCCTCCTACGTGTAAGGTGTCCTCCTATCTGTGAGGTGTCCTCCTACCTGTGAGGTGTCCTGCTACAGTGTGTCCCTCGACGGATGAGCCTCTGGCTGGTTCAGGTGCTCATGAGAGGCTGTGGTGAGTTAGCTCCAGGTGCATCTTGTTGGCTAACAACAACCTGTGGTTGATGAACTCTGTCTGCTAGCTGGGCAGGCGTGGAAGAAGTGATCCGTTCATCAGACTGTCCATGCTGGAGTTGGGATCGGTTCTGTGGTTTAGATGTGTCTATCTGAAGCCAGTTCCCTGGTTCTGACCCACTGTGTGGAACCACTCCAGCTCGGAACATTTAGAGCACATAATACCGGGTTTAAAAGTGCTGTGTGTGTGCAGACTTAATAATCACTTGGGTTTTATAGTGTGTTTGCTGCCATATATATATATGTTGTTGTTTTTTATATTTACTGAAAAGTTCACTTTTTCCATATGCAGGTCGGTCGTCGGTCGGTCGGTCGGTCGGTCTACACGATTCCTTGAAGCCTCCTATGACCTTGCTACCTATCTAGTAACCTAGTTAGGCTGAGTTCCCTGCCTGTGTCCTTGTGAGAGTGCTTCAGTGAGGCCGCCCAACCAGGAAGTATCACAGGTTGCCATGGGGATGACGTCACATGACTCACCTTGTGGAGGAACTTTTAGTCCAGCTGTGTGTGTGTGTGTGTGTGTGTGTGTGTGTGTGTGTGTGTGTGTGTGTGTGTGTGTGTGTGTGTGTGTGTGTGTGTGTGTGTGTGTGTGTGATTAACATTTCATGGAGTCTAGCCTACTCCCAGAGTGTCGGGCAGCAGGGACTGACTGGACTGTACTACTGTAGTAGTGTGTACTACTGTAGTACAATACCCGGTAATGGGTTACAAAATAATAACACAAGCAAGAAACCTATCAGGTTACACACACACACACACACACACACACACATAAAGATCGTGGAGGGGGGGTCTGTCTCATGATAAACAGATCTTGGTGCCTCTCTGAGACACGATTGGTGGTGACAAATGGCGCCGGCATTCCTTCCTTAATGGGGAAGGGATTAGTTCACCGTTCAGTGTTCAGTTGGTCACGTGATGGGTTACCAGGAAGATTTGCTGTTGTGATCTTCATGGACGAGACGAGGAGAGGCCTTGCTCATGGGAACGCAGGTGGTTGGTTGGTTCACCCAGGATGTTTTGCACGGTTCCATATAATCTCCTTAATCTTGTTCTCTATTGTCTGTGGATTCCTGTGTCGTGCGTGAGTCTGGTTTCAGCAGCCTCGCCTGGTCAGGCTGATTAGTATGGGGCTGGGCGAGGCTGCACGCCTGGGGTGCCTGACAGGTTAAACCAGCTGCCACCACGACACTCAGGGAGAGAGCGGACGTGTCACCACCGTTCTGCCGGTGTTGGGGTCAGAGTTAAAGATGGTGTTTCTGCTCCTGAGCCGTCTCGTGAATGATCTGAACCACACTCCTACCTGTGAGGTGTCCTCCTACCTGTGAGGTGTCCTCCTACCTGTAAGGTGTCCTGCTACGTGTAAGGTGTCCTCCTACTTGTAAGGTGTCCTCCCAAGTGTAAGGTGTCCTCCCAAGTGTAAGGTGTCCTGCTACGTGTAAGGTGTCCTCCTACGTGTAAGGTGTCCTCCTACCTGTGAGGTGTCCTCCTACCCTGTAAGGTTTCCTCCTATGTGGTACAGGTGTCCCTCCTACGTGTAAGGTGTCCTCCTACGTGTGAGGTGTCCTCCCTACCTGTGAGGTGTCCCTCCTACCTGTAAAGGTGTCCCTCCTACGTTTGAGGTGTCCTCCTACCTGTGAGGTGTCCTCCTACCTGTGAGGTGTCCTCCTACGTGGTAAGGTGTCCCTCCTACCTGTAGGTGGTCCTCCTATCTGGTGAGGTGTCCCTCCCTACCTGTGAGGTGTCCTGCTACCATGTAAGGTGTCCCTCCTACCTGTAAGGTGTCCTCCTACCTGTGAGGTGTCCCTCCTACCTGTGAAGGTTGTCCTGCTACTACGTGAAGGTTGTCCTGTGAGGTGTCCTGCTACGTGGTAAGGTGTCCTCTACATGTAAGGTGTTCTCCTACGCTGTGAGGTCGTCCTCCTACGTGTAAGGGTGTCCTCCTACTGTAAGGTGTCGCTGCTAGTGTAAGGTGTCCTGCTACGTGTAAGGTGTCCTGCTACGTGGTAAGGTGGTCCTCGCTAACCTGTGAGGTGTCCTGCTACGTGTAAGGTGTCCTCCTACATGTAAGGTGTCCTCACTAATCTGTGGAGGTTGTTCGCTCCGCTAAACCTGTGAGGTGTCCTGCTCGTGTGTCCATCGACGGATGAGCACTCTGGCTTGCTTCAGGTGCTGCATGAGAGGCTGTGGTGAGTTTAGCTCCAGGTGCATCTTGTTGGCTAACAACAACCTGTGGTTGATGAACTCTGTCTGCTAGCTGGGCAGGCGTGGAAGAAGTGATCCGTTCATCAGACTGTCCATGCTGGAGTTGGGATCGGTTCTGTGGTTTAGATGTGTCTATCTGAAGCCAGTTCCCTGGTTCTGACCCACTGTGTGGAACCACTCCAGCTCGGAACATTTAGAGCACATAATACCGGGTTTAAAAGTGCTGTGTGTGTGCAGACTTAATAATCACTTGGGTTTTATAGTGTGTTTGCTGCCATATATATATATATGTTTTTTTTTTTATATTTACTGAGAAGTTCACTTTTTCCATATGCAGGTCCTGGAGGCCAGAACGATACTTTGTTCTTGTTCTTGCCACCTCGAGAACAAGAACAAATTTCTCTGTTCTTGCGGAGTATGTATCAGCCTTTATGAGAAGCTATGTGTGGAGTGTGTGTGTTGCTGGTTTAAGCAGCCTCACCTGGCCCGGGTCAGGCTGATTAGAGTCTGGGGGGGGCGGGGTGAGGCTGCACACCTGTGGTGCATTGACCATTCAATGGCCACAGGTTGAACCAGCCATCACCACACACACACACACACACTCACTCAGGGAGACTGTTAGCATGCTAGCATGTTGTTCCACCTGCTCTGTCCACAAATTAGCCCCAGGAAAGCTACTTTAACACGCCAAACGCAATGTTAAAGCGTGCGCCGCACAATAATTAGGTCTAAGACAAATAACGAAATAAATAAACAGGCAACATTTAAATCGAAAGTGGGCCAGTCAATTTGTAAAATGCCAGGGCCGAATATTTGTCCCAGTTCATCACTGCTCATCTCTGGCTCTCTCTCACACACACACACACACACACACACACACCCAAAACCCAGGTGGTTAGGACTGTTGCCGCAAACAAGGTCCAGAGTTCAGGTACACTCACTAAAAACACACGTTTGTTCACCTGGATGTGTGGTGAGCCTGGGTCCTTCAAGGGAACTTACAATGGACTGCAGAAGGTAGACAATGCATTGGTTTTTTAACGCCTCTGAGGAACTGCTTCTCAGTGTCAAGTAAACACTCGCCTCCTCTCTCTCTTTCACCCTCGACGCGGTCAGTACAATTCTCAGGGAGTCTGTACAATTCAGGGAAGATTCAGGGAAGATTCAGGGCATTCCAGTGAGAAAAAAAAGTACCACATCAAAAATGCGCACATGAATCATTGAAGGACACTTTTATGTCCAATTTTGTGACGTACATCACGCACTTGTACGAGCATAGCAGGCACACTCAGGTCCCTGAAGTTTTTTGCGACTAAATGGTCGCGGCGGCGGCGGCGGAGGAGTTGCACCACCGCCGCGGATGTGTGTTGGGTTGGTATTAGTGCGCTGCGGTCTGGACGCTCCCTGCCGTCTGCTGCTGCTGCTGCTGCTGCTGGATCACTTCCACGGTCTCACACTGCCCCCAACAGGATGCTCAGGGAACTGCTCCTGCTCGCTCCACACCACACGCACGCACACACACACGCACACACAACACACACGCACACACACACATACACACCACACACACAACACACACACACACACGCAAAGGCACGCCAGGGGAATTTGTCCCACCACATGTCTGACTGAGTCGTTGTCAAGACGTGTGTTTTTTCTGTATCTTCTGCTGAATTACACACAGACACACACAGACCACACAGCACCGCACCACACACACGTGCACACCGCACACTCGCGCGCGTGCATGCTGTGCTATTAATGGGTCGGTATTGAGTGTCTATCTCAAAGGCATGTTGTTAAAGAAAGAGCACATCAATAGCGGTGGTACCCGGGCATGCGTGGGGTGACTGGTGTTTCCAGTTAAATTCAGGCCCGATCAATGGCAAAGGCGTCTTAGTGTGACCAGGGAGACAGGTGTTACCCCCAGGGACCGTATCCCAGTAACCGGCATGGGCCTAATATGAGCCCACACACACACAAACGATCCATACCGGTCGTGTGGCTGTGGTGCAAGTCTCAGAGACCTCGTTCCGGAGGTGGACAGACAGGTCGTGTGTGTTTATTAAGACAAGAAGATAGGCTGCTCACTTAACCGGCTGGCCTCCTGCTTCGTTTATTAGGTTGTTTTTTTTGTTGTTTCTTCAGCAAAGGCATTGATAAATCAGCAGTTAATATAGTGATGTCGCTTTATATTGAGTTTTCTTCTCAGTAAAGTGACAGGAAAGGAACAAGTGGATTGTCTTTCTTTGGTTAGAAAACGCCTCGAGTCCGGTCGTTTGATGCTCTTTGCTCTTTCAATGTGAAATTGCACGGCTACATACTGTTTTTACTGCTTTTATAATTGTAATGGATGCATCCAATTCTAGTTAACTGACTGCAATGGTGCGACTGAACACGCTGCCTACAATAAATATTGTCAAAACGTGGTCATTTTGTTTGGAATTTGCCTTCAGAAACCAATTTCATTTCAAGCAATCGATACAATGATAGCCACGTGGTCTCGAATCGGACTCATATATTTGGGGTGTCGACAGTCTGGTCTTGGTCTTGGTCTCTACCCAGTCTGGTCTTGGTCTTGGTCTGGAATGGGACTTGATTCACCCATGACTCGATCTGGTCTTGGACTCTCACTGCAGCCCTGGCCAACAAGTGTTTTTGCAGCCGATGTTATCGTCCGTTGTGGGGCGATGGAGGCTAATGTTGGATGGAGGGTAACGTTGGATGGAGGGTAACGTTGGATGGAGGGCAGGCGAAGTAGCATGCTGTACCTGTATCATCATCTCTGTAGCGTTAACACATTGGTGCAGAGGGAGAGACGCTCGGCGGGACCTGCTACCGCTCGTCGTGAACTGAAGAGAGGCGAGGGGAGGAATCCTCCTACTAATTCCAGGGGGAGGGCGGGAATCCAATATGGTGGAAACCGTAATGGCTGTTTTTTTAGTCAGCATCTGTACGGTGTTGGATTTCTTCCCGGTGCAATACAGTGCGTGAGACTATATCTTTATTTAAACCATTTGGAGTGGGGATGTATTTTACACTGTAAACTGGATTATGCGCCACGGTTTGTTTTGTCTTAATGTTCACGTGATTTGAGGGAGGGGGTGGGGGATGCTTGGAAAGGGATCTCAACAGTATCGCTTGTCATTGTTTAGGTTGTGTTGTTGTTGTTGTGAAATATGGAATCCTCCTATCCATCAGAAGTTTGGCCTGGGATCTGACTCTCAGAGAGGGAGGCTTTAACCGGGTCAGCTTACCATCGGTTCAAGGGAGAGGTATGCAGGGGGGTGGGGGTGGGGTTGGGGGGGGGGGGGTTATTTTGGTCCTAATTAAGCCTTCATGACTGTACTTGTATTGGGTCCAATATCTTTTTGTCCTGCAACTTGTTTTCGGATTTGGAACTGAGTGAAGCTGGCAGCTCCTCCTCAGCAGCTTGCGAGGCTCCGTGTGGGACGGTGTGTTCCCTCATCCCGCTAGACGTCCTCCAGCCCTTCTCGAAGAATCCAGAAGCGCCGCCGATTAACTTAATTGAGTTCAAGCGTTTGTTGGCCTCGCGCTGCTTTCAGTAAAACAAAAAGATGTGCTTTCTCTTCGCCGAAGATAAAGCTTCCCGCTGGCGGTGATACAGCGGTTACAGTCGCACATTTGATAAATGAACTCGATTCGATTTGATGCTTTGCCTGGACGTGTGAAGGCGCTGGCAGGCTACCGGCTGTGTGTGGTGGAGCTGGCTCCAGAATGTTCTCTGTAATTGAACTGCTGGCCTTGGGCCTCACTCTCCAAAACATTGGCTCCAGCGACAATTATCAGCACATGAACACGAATTGTCTTTGCCAATAGACGCTGGCGCCCTCCCAGGAGGGAGGCAAGTAGTGCAGGTTGTATTCCGTGAGCATTAGTGATATTGATCACTTTTATTAGATTCTGCATCGCGCAAACCCGGCTCCATTTACTGACACCGTGCGGACGTCAGATCATGTGGTCAATGGATGTGAATGTAAAAAAAAGTATTTATAAACTCACAAAAGTATTTTATTCATTTAGTGAAAGTGTGTTGTCTGTTTGTGTGTGTGTGTGTCTGTTTCTGTGCGTGTGTGTGTCTGTTTGTGTGCGTGTGTGTGTGTCTGTTTGTGCGTGTGTGTGTGTGTCTGTTTCTGTGCGTGTGTGTGTCTGTTTGTGTGTGTGTGTGTGTGTCTGTTTGTGTGCGTGTGTGTGTCTGTTTGTGTGCGTGTGTGTGTGATATCGTTGTACATTACAAGACCTTGCATCATGTTATTGCCTTTGCGCAGTGCTTCAAAACATAATTTTTTTTAAATCTCTTATGTATCTAACTTGCCGTAGAGAGGGTTTATTTCAGGTCTGTGAACGGAACCTGATGCCTGTGTGTCTGCTCACACACCCTAACAACCTGATGAACTCACTGAAGACCCTCAGCCTGTCCATGACGTGTGTTTGTACAGTCTGTGCTATGTGCTTAAGTGTTCTTGTGCATGGAGCTGTGTGTGTGTGCGTGTGTGTGAGTGCGTGTGTGTGTCTGTGTGTGTGTGTGTGTGTGTGTGTCTGTGCATGTGTGTGTGCGTGTGTGTGTGTGCGTGTGTGTGTCTGTGTGTGTGCGTGTGTGTGTCTGTGTGTGTGCGTGTGTGTGTCTGTGTGTGTGTGTGTCTGTGTGCGTGTGTGTGTGTGCGTGTGTGTGTCTGTGTGTGTGTGTGAGTGTGTGCGTGCGTGCGTGTGTGCGTGTGTGCGACGTCCTCTTTTTTTTCCGACTTGTCATACAATCTATAATGTTTGGCTCGGTGTCTGACCTCTGACCTGTTTCTCAGAGGTTACACATGCAGACAGTCCTTCACAGATGACACGGATCAATGTAATTAAAGGGATCCGCTGAATTGACCCTAATCATCTCCGTTACCGACCACACTTACGCTCCCGTTGAACGTCATTTAACTCCTAACAGGCTCTACGCAAACGGGTCTCCATCTGGGGGTTGTTGTGTGCAAAACAGGAAAATACAAATGAAGGCGTCGAGGTTGCCAGATCTGTCATCATGCTTCCCTCCCGGGAGATTCTTATTATGCTGTCTCTCGGTGCGACGCCGCGCTCTCCGCAGATCGATATCCCCGCTTCCCGTGGACAAAGCTGTCGGCCAGTTACTCATCGGCGATTCGTTATCCGCGGCTTAGATGCGAGAATGAAAGACGCGCGGCTCATCTGCACCGGCCCTCACACCTTCAGGTCGTTGTTTTTTTACTGAAACAAGTGAAACAGTTCTGAGAAATACTTTGTATTGCAGGCAATATGTTTCGCGGTATTGTCTAATCACACAGGGGGGAGGATTGGTCAATATTGAGTCATGTTTTCATCGGAGAGAGTACGCGCTAAACTGTCGTAACGAGGGAGAAAGAAGAGAAGACCAGACAACATGAGATAAGATAAGATAAGACTTCAGGTGTTACAGCAGCAACAAGAAGAGTCCAATTCAAACTATGGAAGACGAGAGTACGGTACAGACAAGATTACACCCAAAATAATTCCTATCGTAGAAAGGTATAGTAGATACAGACACAGTATCATACAGTAAATACCATAGAATAGTATTTGAAAATAAAAATGAGAATGGAAAAAATTAAATAAAGAATGGAATGGAGAAAAAGAACGACGAAAGGAAGGAAGGAAGGAAGGAGAGAAGGAACAGAAATGTAGTTAAAAGTGTGAGTGTGACAGTGATGGAGTGTGAGACAGAGCAACAAAGCGAGGGAGGAAGAGGGAAATGGAAGAGGGGAATGCATCAATAGTACACCTGCAGGCTGGGCCACAGGTCAGATCCTGGAATACGCTCTGTCGGTGGGAGGATGGATGACGCACCGACACACACACACACACACACACACTCACACATACACACACATGCACCCACCCATACACACACATGCACACACACACATAAGAACACGCAGAAGAAGAAAGCTAAAACCAAAATACAAATACTGGCAAATACTGTCATACATGCAAGAGAAATGCATTGCTGACTGTGTGTGTCTCTCTCTCTCTCTCTCTCTCTCTCTCTCTCTCTCTGCCTCTGTATGTCTCTCTCTCTTTTGTTCCCACTCTAAACTAAAGTTGTCTTTGGGGCTTCCTCTGTCAATAACAAACTGTTGTGTTTTTCTATCATCATAATTCATTAATGCTCACAATCATAATGCAATACTACCATGTCCATCACTCCCTCATTACCCCCCCCCCCCCCCCTCTATCTCTCTCTCTCTGTTTTTATTCATCTCCTTCACACACACACACACACACACACACGCACACACACGCACACACAAACAGATGCATTTATTTGTTCCTCTATTCATTATTCATGACTTTTGATCAGAAAGAATTCGTGATGTGGTTTACATTCTGGTCGTACGCAGACACACAGGAACACAAACCACGCTAACATACGAGCATACATGCTGATCTGCCAGATGGTGGAAGTTTTCAATGCGTGTGTGGTGTGTGTGTGGGTGTGTGTGTGTGTGTGTGTGTGTGTGTGTGTGTGTGTGTGTGTGTGTGTGTGTGTGTTGTGTGTGTGTGTGTGTGTGTGTGTGTGTGTGTGTGTGTGTGTGTGGGTGTGGTGTTGTGGTGTGTGGTGTGTGTGAGTGTGTGTTGTGCACATGTGTGTGTTTGTGTGTCTGTGCGTCCTAATTCATGGAATGGGCTTTTTGTACTTTGAACTAACTTTTTTGGTCAGATTTATTGGAACACACACATGTGCAGTCACACATGTCCAGACGCACACGCTCACACACACACACACACACACACACACACACACACACACACACAACACACACACTTCAGAAATGTCCGGACCAGAGATGTGGCACTTTGTGTGTATTGCTTCAGTAAGTAATAGTAAGTATTAGTAGAGACACAACACTTTGGAAACACATGCTGGGGCGGGGGGGGGGGGGGGGGGGGGGGGGCTAAACAAGGACCTCCTGGGCTAAAGTTAGTTAAAAATGCTAATGATCACTCATTTTTCCTGCACAGAAACATTTTTTAATGATTATATTTCTGCACACACACACACACACACCACACACACACACACACACACACACACACACACACACACACACACACACATGGGGGGGCATGTGGCGGTGACAGAGAAGAGCATATGGCATCTGCTCTGGAGCACAGAACACAATACAGGCTCTGCTGAGTGCTGCCAGCGCCGCCTCCCTGGCATTAACATGCTGTCAGAGATTCTGTTGGACCGCTTCTAAACGGAGCATCGGTGCCAATGTGAATCATTAGGAGTACAGCTCTCCCTCTCTCCCTCTCTCTCTCTCTCTCTCTCTCTTTCTCCCTCTCTCTCTCTCTCTCTCCATTCCCCTCTCTCTGTCTCTCCAGCTCTCTCTCTCTCTCTCTCTATCTCCATTCCCCTCTCCCTGCCTCACCACCTCTCTCTCTCCACCTCCCTCTCTCTATCTCTCTCCACATCCCTCTTTCTCTTTCTCTCTCTCTCCACCTCTTTCTCCACCTCCCTCTCTATATCTCTCTCCACCTCTCTCTCTCTCTCTCTCACTCTCTCTCCATCTATCTCTCCCTCTTCCCTCTCTTTCTCTCTCTCTCTCTTTCTCCACCTCTCTCTCTCTCGCTCTCTCTCTCCATTCCCCTCTCTCTGTCTCTCCAGCTCTCTCTCTCTCTCTCTCTATCTCCATTCCCCTCTCCCTGCCTCTCCACCTCTCTCTCTCCACCTCCCTCTCTCTATCTCTCTCCACAACCCTCTTTCTCTTTCTCTCTCTCTCCACCTCTTTCTCCACCTCCCTCTCTATATCTCTCTCCACCTCTCTCTCTCTCTCTCTCTCTCACTCTCTCTCCATCTATCTCTCTCTCTCTCTCTCTCTCTCTCTCTCTCTCTCTCTCTCTTCTCTTTTACTCTCTGTATTCAGCCACGACGGTTTTTTATCTTGTTAACTTGGCAAATAGTGAAAAATAAGCGAAATGTTCATTAAGAAAATGTTCTTTGAAGGCATTTAAAGGTGGAATCTGCGCGCGGCCCCTGAAGGGTGGAGGGGTGCTTAGTGCTGCTGGTTAAATGGAGGACACACTCAGTGTCTTTGAGTTGTAATTCTAAAGTTCGAAGAAACATAACCGAAACGGCACTTTCGCGAACGGCTTGTCGTTGAGCCGAGAGAGCCGGGATAACGGCCATGCACATGGTCGTTTGAAATAAATAAGTAATACACACTAATTTGCTTACTAATTGCCTCCGCGCTCGTCTTGTTATTGGTTTTTATCTACAGAAGGCCACCAGACAATTAGGGATACGACATTAAATTAAATGAAAAGTCTTGCAGCGGAGATCGCGTGGGCCGTCTTGCCAGCCGCGGCGTAGGCTGACATGTTTGTCTCGGTAATTAACAAGCTATTGCTGTTTGAAATCCCGTCGCTTACAACCTATCCCACGGCCCTTTGCTTACTCTGCTGGAAAATAGCCTTGCTGTTGTGTAGCGACGGAAGCTAGCAGTCAGCGGGCCGGGGCGGTGAAATGCAGCGTTCCGTCTGTAGAACGAGACAAGCGTGCGTGCCGGATGCTTTTGTTGTTGTTTTTGTTGACATCGAGCAGCCAAACCGACGCACACACACACACACACACGCACGCACGCACACACGCACACACACACACACACACTGGAGCCACTGGCTTCGCTGTTGACAGATGCGCATGCACACACACACACACACACACACACAGAGGAACCGGCCAGCAGGCGAGCATTATTATGTTATTTCAATATTTCAATATAATGTTATTTTAATCACTTCGATTATGTCACATAAATATCTGGACGTGTGTTATCCTGATCATGTGTTAGCAGCTGCTTGGAACACTGACACACACACAAACACACACACACACACACACACACACAGCTGCTTCAACATAACTGCCTTTATTTTCTGTGCTGCACACACCTGGAACACTTTACAACATACAATTATACAACATACAAATGTACACTTGGGTCATTTTAAAACCGTACAAGAAAACTGCACCACTCATGAATGTAAATGTTAACTGTGCTTGGCTGTTGTTTTGTTGTTGTTTGTGTTTGTGTTCTCGTGGGCTCTGTCCTCTCTGCAACATTGTAAATGAGGGTGTGCCCTCAATGATCTCTCTAAACGAAGGTTGAATGAATGAATGAATAATGTTGTCTTTCAGGGCAGACTCTCATGACCATGAGCGGCTGCATAAATGATACTGTAACACAACACATGTCAGTAACGGAGTGCCCTCCATCACACAATGTCGGAGACAAGACAAGATCACATCCAGAGACCCAGACCCCAAACATTAGTGTCTGGGTCTCTGCAATACGATCTGGTTTAATTATCATCAGTCGTAGTCATTAACCACGTGAAAATGATGCTCCATTACAAGGGACCTTTGCCCGTTTTCACCCAGCGATGTATAATTTCTGTGCTGACGTCAGGGCGGCCGAGTCGCTCACCAGCTGCGTGCATGGTTTTATGTCTTGGCATTATTAATAGTACTTAGCATTTAGCATATTCTATGTTCTCAGATGTTGGTAATGTACTCAGAATGACACGTCTGCTCTTATCCCAGCTACTTATGAAAGTCGTTCTATTAACCTTGCAATTATGAATGCTTGAAACCTGCTCTATTCTAATCTGTATGTACCACAGCGATGTATTGCTGTCTCCTTCAACTTTTTGTCAGTCGCTTTGGATAACAAATGTAAATGACTGACAAATGCCCTAAATGTAAAATGTCAATGGTAGTAGTGTATGCAAATGAACTTGCAACAAAATCTTGCAGATGCGACTGCAGGGCGTTTTTCACACACACTGCATCCCCTAATTCTGCCAAATGCCCTAAATGTAAATGTAAATGTAATGCGGAGAGATGAGAGATAAGGTTGAACAGCGGCGAGGTTCCCCTTCAAGGCGCTTGTTTACCAAGACACGGTGTGCCGCGGAATTAGCCAGCGCCGCAGCGTGATGGCGCACCAGAGTGTCCACAGGGTATCCATCAGATACAGGCACTGCATCCAGGTCATACAGGTTGTAGTGCACGGCACCCGCCACCAGAGGTCAGGTCAGTCCTCGTATGAAATGAAACGCGGCGGCTGACCTGGAAAAAGGGGGTGGTCAAAGAAATACATAAAAGAAGAAGATCTCACTCTTCATTTGAGATGGCTTTGGGCTCTCACACCAATGATGACGAAGGTGAAGCAGAGCCGGTCAGAATCGTTTTGCGCGAGAACCGTTTCACCGAAGCGAGCCGTGGGCTATAAACAACGTAAGCCATCCAACCGGTTCAGCACTTAAAGTACGGCCATCGTAAAAGGTCAAGCGGGTGACCTCTCGGCTCACAGCCCACCGAACCCTGGAGCCTACATTAACCTGGCCAACCCTACGGGAGCTTCTGCTAAATCAAAGTAAAAAGAAGACCTGGTCTTAAAACAGAGGGTCTTCTTCACAGAATAAAATGTGAAGAGAAGATCCAGACGACATAGAAGGTGCGATAACTAGAACCAGATAACCAGATAATACTTCAGATACTCAAGAGATTCAAGATTCCAGATTTCTTTATTGCCATATATAACAAGTACAATGGAATGCTTACCCCCCATTCACTCCTGCAGTATTCTAAACTACTCTAAACAATTAGTAATGGTACGTAGTAAGTACAGTAAAAAATACAGTAAAACATTTTCTTATGAACCGTATTCTTATAAAAATAAATACTAAAACAACTCTAAACAATTAATAATATAGTACCTAATAAGTAAAAAGAAAATAGGTAAAAGTGTAATAATAATTCAGTTGCTTGTTCTGAGCAAGATGTGCATGTGTACATCATCACCATTTGAACAATGTAATGATCTCCCTCCAGCCAATACAGAGCAGGGTAATCACATTGTGATTACAGTATAGCGTTGCCCACACCAAAGCGACTCTATCTAAGTCCCTCCATGCAGGGTTGTGTTAAAGCAGGTCTGTGGAAGGGCTGAACCTCCGTCCAGAGACCTGCATCACCACTCAACCGCCGTCGCTGAGCCTCTGCTGAGCCCTGGGTGAGGCTTGGGTCACAAGGGGGTTAAACCCTTTTGAGTGGTGATGACATGTTGTTTGACCCCCAGCCCCCCCCCCCCCCTCCCAAAAAAAGTGTGTAAAAAAAAAAGTCCCTCTCACAGGAAATGTTTTAGGAATCGTTTATCATTCTTTTTAGCTTAATTAATGAGAACATAAGGACGTTTTAAGACTGCAGACTTTTGCAAAAACAAAACGCATAGAAATCTGACAAATGATGAAGATTAAGTGGGCTTATTGCCAGCACTGGCTGACAATATCAAAATGCTTTGACAGTTTAACGGACGTCGCCGCGCTGGTGGACCTTGTGACCTCCCCGTCACAAGGTCACGCAGAGCAAATTGCCTCTCTGCTTGTCATTACCACATAAACTCTATCTGCTGCCATCAAAACAAAGCCCAACACACGCACACACACACACACACACACACACACACACACACACACACACACACACACACACACATCATACGCATAGAAGATGGCGCCTGCACCCCCCCCCCCCACCACCCCCTCCATTTGACTAATCTCCGAACAATGCTGTGAATGTTGGCCTCTGAAATCCTTCGCTTTGAATCTTGTTGGGAAAAGTCCTCGGAGAACGAGAGAGAAACGAGAGACACAGCAAGAGAGCGAGAGAGAGAGAGAGAGAGAGAGAGAGAGAGAGAGAGAGAGAAAGGAGAGATGAGAAGGAGGAGAGCTGGCCAACAAGGAAGTGGGGTCTGCTGAAGACCACGTAAGGTTCATTTGCAAATCTCTTGGCTCTTATTGGCTGTGTGTGTGCGTGCATCTAGATTTGTGTGTGTGCGTGTGCATCTCTTCTATGTATAATATCGACATTCACATGATCTCTTTTGTTCCGTCCCCAATCACATTTCCTTCGTCATGTGTTTTATTTCGGGCAGCTGGCGTGTTTTGAGAGAACACTATGGCGGGCGCCGCGGTGAGTAATCTCCCTTGTATCGCCACGCCACACAAGTCCTCATTACATCACCTTGAAGTTAAACAAAAATCACCAAATTAGGTTCGCAAAATCCCACCGCTAATAAGATTAAGACCCCCCTCCCCACCCCCCACCCCCCGTAACCACCCTCGTTTCAACCACGGGAAAAAAAAAAAAAGGGATTGCGGAGAAGAATAAAACGATTGTGCCTCTCCTCTCCCGCTAAACCGAGGAAGCTGCAGCGGCCCTGGTTTTACCCGATCCACTTGAAAGGAGAGGCAATTACAGCCCTCCATTTTGGGGACGGCTTTAAGAGAATGGAGAAAACGGGGCGAGCTTCAGACTGGAGTCGTAGCGTCATCCGTCCGGAGGCCCGGCCCCGGCCAGCGAGCAGCCGGGGAGGGACAAAGACAGAGGAGAGCAGCGGAGAGAGAGAAGCTGATCAGGGCAAACGGAGATGAATAGAAGTGAGATGAAGGGGAAATAATAGAGCGACAGATAAAGGTCTAAATAAAAAAGAAGATAAAGGGGCGGGGGGGGCTGGGGGGGGGGGATTGTAGGCAACAAAGGAAGGCACAGTTATGAAAGTATGGACGACGGGTAAAGACTTTAGCGTGGAAAGTAACGATGGCCTCATGACAGTCAGGGAAAATTAAAGGGGGAAAAGGAGGGGAAGAAATAATTTTGGATTGAAAACGTGCAAACATTTTGTTAAAAAACAAACAAAGAACAAACCTTGTGCAACCTTGTGCCATTCATCTCACTACACTGAAAAGAGATATATAGAAATAGAATTGTGAAAATTGGAAAGTGGACGGGCGGAAATTGCCCGTGTGTGACCTCAGTGACCTCATACACCTGCAGCAGAGGTGTTGAATACGTGAGCAGGTCCAGTGTCAGGGTCAGGCCAGTGGGAGAATCACTCTCTCTCTCTGATCTAAGATTGTATCCCATGATGCATTGAGGTGTCCATGTGTCTTTTCAAGAGACATTCCACCACACAGTATATTCCCCTCAATACCAGGCCCCCAATAAAAACACGTGTTATGTGTACCCTCGTGTCACAAAACAAAACATCTCAAGTCTGATAGGCAGACTATGAAGATATGAAGATATTGCAAGTTTATTATTGTGTGTGGTTTCATTTCAATTGTGTTTTCATTGTTATCTCATTAGTCTGGCTTCTAATACATCGACTCTGCTGGAGTAGTAGCTCTATTTAACGACATGGGCAGTACCTAGTTACGGACTATTATGCATGTAAAAGCCAGCAACTGAGAGAGTGCGATTATTCATTTGGGGACCGAGACTGAATTGAACTAGGTACACCAGCTAGACCGCCTAATAGCGAGGATGCAACGTAATTTCGGACACGCAGGAAATGCGACTAGTCGAAAGATTAGCGGGTGAACAGAGCGTAAGCGAGGCCGGTAGTGTCAACTTATCCCTAGTAAGTGGGTGCAGGGGCAATTTCCGCTGACCGGTCTGCTTGTGGACCTCAGATGCACTTCGGTCACCGAAGGAGTCGAGAAATTGCTCTTAGGGTTTTAAGTTCTCGGGGGTACCCAGGGGTTCCTACGGAATTGCGGGGGAGGTCGACACGGCCGGGCTAGACTCCGCGAGGAACGTCAGTTCCGGAATGGGAAACTATCTCGACGCGTACAAGGTGTCGTACCATGCTCGTAGAGCAAATGTAGAAGTCTCTCGGGCGCTGCATGTAAGAGCGAGGGTGATCGGTTCAAGAATTTTACCCCTAGCTAATTTGAAGATCACAAAGACAGTCTACGCATCTAGACGTGTTCGGAGTGGCAACACCCGATATGTCAATCACCACAATAAGAATAGACAATCTTGCGGTCGTGGTGTGCACTGCACACTGGACAAGTGAAGGATCTGTGTGGACGGGCCGCCGCGACAGCGTCGGGGTGGCTGATGGAATCACTTTTTTCAGGTTGACGGCAAAATGGCACCCTTCTTTTGTAAACTGATCAAGTGGCTGTGTTCCCTTAATCAGCCGCCCTGCCTCAGCCGCCGGTCTGCGCTTCGCAAGCTTGCCCGTACGCCCTTCAAGGCGGCGCCGCAACGCTTCTGGCTTAAAGTGACTGTTTCAACAACTGAGACCGTTTTCAGCCCCATTGACTTACCTCTTCTACTTTTGGGCCTTTATTTTTGTTCTACTTGTTTTTTTCCACTTGTAGCCGACAGTCCTTCGTCTCTCTCCTCACTCTCCTCTCTCTCTCTCTCTCTCACAACACACACACACACACACACACACACACCACAACAGACACCAAAATGATGTCTTGATGCAAGCTGCCTTTGGATCCATCTGCAAGGTTATCTGAGGATGTGGCGTGTCGTTTCCAAGGCCACTGGAGGACTTTTAGAAGTCAACCCAACGACACAATAGAGACAACGGCGGCCTCAGATCTTCACTCTACGCACACACACACACCACACACACACACACACACACACACACACACACCACACACACCACACTGTTCTAGGAAAATCCATGAGCACGACGCCACAGAGGGAAAACAAAGAGATGTTAACTTGCT
>PIJE02000675.1:211463-248311 GCA_002895965.2 Coryphaenoides rupestris | reverse complement strand
TACACCCTCCTCTACGCCCTCCTACGCCCTCCTACGCCCTCCCACTGACGGGGGTCGAGCAGCTGCAGCCTGCAACACCTCAACGACACCAACATCTGTCCGGGCCCTGAGGAACGCTCCCGGGTTATACATACATACATGTATTTGTATATACAAATATTAATATATGTAGAAGTACGTTCACGACTAACGAGCTCCTTCACCGCTTCACGGCTGCCGAAGAGTCCACTTGTGCATGCTGTTCGACCGCATGCATACTAATGGTAAGTTCATGTTATTATTATTATTATTATGATTCTCATATTTCTCATATACTGTATGTGTTTATATGCATGCTTTTCCCAGGGGTCAGGATTGCTATGCTGAGGGTTTCTGTATGGATGCTGCATATGCAGATGTTGCCACCACTAGTTACTCAACAGGACGAGGCTAGCATTATGACGATATAATACGTATAATATATCGTCATTGAAAAGAGAAATATATATATATATATACTACATCGTAATATATATTATATTACATATAGTGTATATAGATGACCACATTCTTCAATGTTGTAAAAAAATCTAAATCACGTCTAGCAATGCTCCATATCGGTGTTAAGAACTTGTTGGTGTTGATTTCTGCAGTTCCCTTTAACAGCCTGCGGGTGGGTAGGAGAGTGGGTGTTGGGCTCTCTCTCTCTCTCTCTCTCTCTCTCTCTCTCTCTCTCTCCCCCTGGCACCCAGGTAATCAGACCTGGGTGCCAGGGGTGGGGGGGTGGGGGGGGTGGGTGGTGATAGTGGTCAGTCTACACTCTGAACAAGCAGCCGTCTCGTGCTAACAGGCCGATCGGGTAGAGCCCCGGCGTAACGGGCCGCTCGCGCGCCGGCGTACCGACGGCCTCGGGAAAAGGAAAATCTGCCGAAATTGCGCCGAAGTGAAATCTGGACAGTTAAACAATAGCGTGGGTGGGGAAGGTCAGTATCATTAAAAAGCCATCACGAAGCAAACGTCAGGTTCTGTCCAACTGCAGGCAGGGCACCTCTTATTGGCCCCTATACTGTATATATATATATATATATATTATATACACACGGTATATACAGTATATATATATATAATATGTACTACACCCGTCCACACATCTTCTGTCGACCCTAGGGGTGGCGACTCAAAGGGCAACAAACTTAGCATATACTAAGCTTAAAATTCCCGGCCGCCGGTGATTTCACCACACATTAGCTCTGCGGTCACGGGAAGGGCGCATGCTACTGAGGGCGAGATAATTGGTGGCGAGCTGTCTGAAATGTGTAATTAGACGGGACAAGACACCACCCGCCCCCTCCACCCCCACACCACCACCACCTTCACCCCTCCTCCTCTCCACCTCCACCCCTGTCCAACCCCATCCACTCCCCCCCATGCCACCCCCCCCCCCGGCGAGCGATTCACCCCGTGCCGTTCTCCGGGTGATCTGAGGAGGGCCTCGGCCTCAGCTTTGATCCGGGCTAAAGTTTTCCGAGCCTCGATCGTCCTCGATCAAGGATCAATTTGTTTTAACATGCCTCACTCTTCCTCCTCCACTTCCAACGCTCCTCCCCTTTGAGGGAAGGTTCGCTGTGCGTCGCTGTTTTTTTTTCCGCACACGAGGTCGTTACTTCGCATGGTCGACCGCCGCCGCCGCCGTCGGTGTGTGAACGGGTGAACGTTGAGGCGGGACTGTAACGTGATTTGGATAGAAGCGCGACATAAACGCACTCCATTTACCATTCGCCCATCATCGTCAAGAGCCAGATGCGGCCGACGGCTCGAAGACGCCGACATCTGGCCTGGCACTCCCGGAGGATGCTCCCGGGTGCTACTATATACATTTATATGTACATGAATATGTAGAACTATATGTTTACAACGAGCTCCCGCGCTGCTTTCCAGCCGCCTATAAGATCCAACTTTGTCCAAATCCAGAAGTTATTCCTGGGCGTGTGGTCTGACCCGCGGTCATGCTAACAGCATGGAGCTACAGTCTCACCCTGAACTCTGTAGCACTGATCTGATTCATGTGGTTAATTGCGGGAGAAAAACACTCAAATTTATTGCATTTTCAACAAGAATCATATTAAATTTTAGGTTTTTTTGCTGCAGAGACCTTGTTCTGTGTGTGTGTGTGTGTGTATGTGTGTGCGTATGCTTGACTGCGTGTCAAAGGTTATCCATATTCATAGCAGAGAGTTTGTTATGGCATTTTCAGCAAGCTGATAATTACAGATAACAATATGAAACACAAATCTGTGAGTCTCACCTATTAATTTGACACTTTCACACTTTGTTTTTTTATCATACACAAACTTGCCGGCACCTCCACCACCTCCACCCTCACCACCACCTCCACCACCACCATCACCACCATCACCACCGCCACCGCCACCGCCACCACCACCACCACCACCACCAGCACCACCACCACCACCACCAGCACCACTACCACCACCTCCACCAGCACCACCACCAACACCACCCACCGCCTTCCCGCACCACCACCCACACAATCTCCATCACAGTAACAAACTCCACCACCACCTCAGCTCCCCGAATGCTCCTCCTCTCCTGCTTCTGCCTCCCTCCCCTCCTCCCTCTCCAGCCTCCTCCCCTCCTCCCCCTCCAGCCTCCTCCTCCTCCTCCTCCTCCTCCTCCTCCTCCCCCTCTCATTCCTCCCCCTCCAGCCACCTCCTCTCTCCACCTCCCCTCCTCCCCCTCCAGCCACTCCCCTCCTCCCCCTCCAGCCTCCCCCTTTCCCTCCTCCACCTCCAGCCACCTCCCCCTCCAGCCTCCTCCTCCTCCTCCTCCTCCTCCTCCCGTCCTCCCCGCTCTCCTTCCTCCCCCTCCAGCCTCTCCTCCTCCAGCCTCCTCCTCCTCCTCCTCCTCCTCCAGCCTCCTCCTCCTCCTCACCCTCCTCCAGCCTCCTCCTCCTCCTCCTCTCTCCCCATCTGCTCCTGGACCGGCGCTGGGTAAGGAGCTGGGGAGTGGGGGGGGGGGGGAGCTGGAACAAGCCTATCAGCGGCAGCAGGCCTATGCCCCCCCCCCCCCCCCCCCCACCGCCACCACAGAGGGGCTCTGGCTGAATGCTGGGGACCCTCTCCCATCTCCATCCCCATCCACATGCAGATGACTTCGCCTTCCCCGGCTCGCTGCTGCTCGCCGCCTCCACCGCCTCCACCGCCTCCACCGCCTCCACCGCCTCCGCCACTGCTGCACAATAATACCCCTTTGTAGCGCGTGGGGCAAAATCCCAGCTTTGTGCAGTCAAGCCTAATTTATGGGCACACATGTGCCGGACACACATATTGTTGTTGTTGTTGTTGTTGTTGTTGCATGAGCTACAAAGGAGTAGACTTTTCAAAGAGAGAGAGAGAGAGAGAGAGAGAGAGGAGAGAGAGAGAGAGAGAGAGAGAGAGAGAGAGAAAGGGGGAATGAAGGATGAAATGCTGGCGTGAGGATTACAGCACTTTCTCTGTGTTTGAGAAGCGTATAATATAAATATAATATAAATGATTCATCGGTGAACGGCATTCGCTGCACTCCGCTCGTGCATTGATTTTCACAACTTCAAAAGCGGGTGGGGAGGGGCGGGGGGGGGGGGGGGGGAGGGGAGGGGGGATGATTAAGAGGTGAAGGTTCCCCCCCACATCCCCGTTCTCCATCCCCCAAAACACACACACACGCACACAGCACGCACATCACACGCACAACATTGCACACACACGCACGCAAGCACCACACCCCCCACACCGCACACCGCATGCACGCACACACCCAACACGCACACACACGCACACACAGAATGCGACACACAGCACACACACACTCACAGCACACACACACCACACATGCTCATGCCACAACACACACACACATGCACACAACACCACACACGCACACAACACAACACACATGCGCACACACACACGCAAGCACACACACACAGATGCTCACACACATGCACACAACACACTCGCACACACACACACACACACGCACGCACGCACACACACACCACACACGCACACACACACACGCACACACACACACACACACACCACTATTACATTCCACACATGTTACCGGATGGCATGGCTGGAAGGCTCCTTTGGAACAGAGTCGTCCCTTCACAATTTCCAGTCACTTTTGAAGCACTTTGCCTCCCGCCAAAGCTCCGCGCCGGAGACACCTATCCCTCTTTTTATTTCTTTATTTTCCACAAACTCCATCCATCTTCATCTTAATACACACTCCCCACCCACAGCCATGTATTTCTCCGCGCCTCCAAAGCAACCCGCTGCTTATATCGCTGCTTAATTTAAAATGCATCTAAAGGTGTAATGCGTGGGCCGGTTCCTCCGTAGTGTTGTGTGCCTGTGATTTATTTACAGTAAATGCGGCGTTCATAGTTCCCTGTATGGCTGTCAGACAACCACACGGTCATTATAATTGAGATATAATGGGGGCCACGGAACGCTAACCCACTTTGACAATTTTGACATTTTCATCCTTTGCGTGTCACAAGGATGAAAAGGTAATTTACTATCACAGCCGCACATACCGCGTATCCATCACGGAGAAACTGATTAGAAGGCGCCAGGAAGTTGCAGCCGTTGCCCTATCAGCCCAATGATGAGCAATATTCTTACTCAGACGTGCTCCTCCGGTGCAGCGCAGTCACCGCCTCCACCTCCTTCACCTCCGCCACCTCCTCCGCCACCACCTCCTCCACCTCCACTTCCACCACCACCGTTCCCCAGCCTCCCCTAACCTAGCCCACGTCGGGCAGAAAAACACTTTTCCTTTCACGTCAGAGACAGAGAAGCGAGAGAGAGAGAGAGTGAGAGAGAGAGAGAGTGATAGAGGGAGGGAGGAAGAGAGAGAGAGAGAGAAGAGAGAGAGAGAGAGAGAGAGAGCAGAGCCGCCATCCGTGTGCTAATCCAAAGTGACTGCCTGCCCTCTGATGCAGGCAGTGCCAAGACAGACCTCTCAGAATCTTGCTTTTTCACTCTGAACACAGAGGAGGAGGTGGTGGGGTTGTGGAGGGACGGAGGGTAGATGGGGTGGTGGGGTGGAGGGAGGAGGGAGGGAGGGAGGGAGGGAGGGAAGGTGGGGTGGTGGAGGGGTGGGGGGGGGGGGGGGAGGAGAAAAAGGCAATGCCCACTGATGAACTTATTGACATCACCTTTGAGATCCAAGTCAAAACCCTGACACGTGGCCGGTGAGAGAGAGAGAAAGAGAGAGAAGGAGAGAGAGGGAGAGAAGGAGAGAGAGGGAGAGAAGGAGAGAGAGGGAGAGAAAGAGAGAGAGAGAGAGAGAGGGGGGGGGGGGGGTGGCAGTCCACGTTGTTCCCGGCGGAGCTGCAAGGTCCGTGGCCGAGTGCAGCTGTGCATCAGTACAGGTGTAGAGGTGCTCGGCCTTGGATGAATGTGAAAGTTTAAGCATCCAGAGGAGGGGCGCGGGGGTGCCGAGGTGGAGGGCTGGGTGTGTGTGTGTGTGTGTGTGTGTGTGGTGTGGGGGGGGGGGAGGCTGGGAGGGGCTTTTCCGGGGAGCCAAATCGATGACCCTGCAGCAGCACACTCCACATTTCAACGCGGATCCTTTTTATGAAAGAGAGAGAGAGAGAGAGAGAGAGAGAGAGAGAGAGAGAGAGAGAGAGAGAGAGAGAGAGAGAGAGAGAGAGAGAGAGAGATGGGTAAAGAGGGGCCCCGGCGGCGAAGCGTATTTACGGGCCGTTCACTAACCAGGCAGGACGTCACGTATCACTTGTGTGTTCTTTTGCAAAGGGCACAGATGATGAGGAAGGCTAACTAGAGGAATATGTTCTGACAGACGGCGCCCAGGAGACGGTATTTAACATTAAAACCCAACCCCCCCCCCCCCCCCCCCCTCCGCTCCCCGGAGAGCGGTGCGTTTAGCGAGAGAGGCGGGGTGTCCTGATGCGTCGTGACAATATCCCCCCCACCCCCCCCCCCCCCCCCCTCCCCCGCGCGCGTTTATTTTTCAATCACACGTTGGCCTTTTTACGCGGAAATCAATGAGCGCCTTGAAACCCCCGCAAGTGGCGCGCGCATTATTAAATCATTCATGATTTAAGATCAAGTAGCAATTTTAAAATGATGCTTTTAGCCGAGCAAAAAAAAAAACTCAACCGTATCGGATTGCGACACGCCGACCGACGCCGAACCCCCGCATCGCTCACATCTGAGCATCCGCGCTCATTGATTGGCCCGCGGCTTCGCAGACACGCGATTGGTTCTTTTTTTTTTTTTCTCTCGCCCCTTCCCTTCCGCATCCGTGTGTCCGAGTCGGGACCCGGGGAGAGCATCGGCGGACTAATGCTCTGCCCGTGTACTACCATCCACTTCATCCATTAAGAACATAACCAAACGGCCATTTCTAGCGCGGTAAGTAGGGGCTCCATTATAACAAGTTGATTAACAAGGGTGATAACAGGAACCTTTACCTAAAGTGTGCTGAATCATTTAACGGGTTGAGGGCGGGAGGCACGGCGGGATGGAGGGCAGAGGGAGCGAGGGAGCGAGGGAGGGCAGAGGGAGCGAGGGCAGAGGGAGCGAGGGAGGGAGGGAGGGCAGAGGGAGCGAGGGCAAGGGAGCGAGCGAGGGAGGTAGAGAGGAGCGCCACACAGGCCAGGGCAACAGATTGGAGGTTTTTTGAGGAGACAAATAGTGTGTTGATGGCGCCATATATTATTATGTCATCCCCGTCGACGGCTAATGGCTGTCTGGCGTTAATAAAGGGCTGGGTGGGGGGTTATAACAGGGCAGATGGTGAGAGTACATTGGTGGCACAGGAGCTATTTATTAAACGCGTTATTAATTATTTTCTACATGATGAGCTCCACTGGCTCCCTTCTGGATGCCGAGAGGGAGAGCTGTGGGAGAGAGAGGGAGAGAGAGAGAGAGAGGCCATCATTAGACCTGTCTGCGTCGACTATCGCTAACCTGTCTCCGTGTCACAGAGAAGGACTGAAGTGCTCACAATCTGGCAGGTTCTCCGAATGTCTTGCAGACTACTTATCCCAAATTGTACGCGTGTGTCTATTAAAGAGATATAATTCCACACAAAATGTTGGATGTTATTGCTGTTAGCAGAACTGTGTGTGCGGAAATGTGGAAATGAAAGTTTTCCGAGGGCAAAGTTAGCTTTATCTTCAGAGAGAAACACTTACACACACTTACACACACATCACACATCACACGCGATACCACACAGACACACACACACACATTGTCACGCAGTCATACATAATTTAGTTAAATAAAATACACACACAAACACACACTGACACACACATTTAGACGCAGTCATACAGAGTTTAGTTTACTAATACGCACCACACACGGGACAACAAACACACACACATCACACACACACGACACTACACACACACACACCACACAACACAGACTAATGCTTGAGTGCAACTTGGGAGGTGGACAGTTTTCTTCACCTGCTGCAGGCAAGCCTGCCACCCTGCCTCGCGACACACACACACACACGCACACACACGCACGTGCGCACACACACACACACACACACACACGCACACACACGCACACACACACACACACGCACACACGCACGCACACACGCACGCACACACACACAACACCATACACACACACACACACACACGCGCGCACCACACACACCACACACACACAGCTCACATATACACACTCATATTCATAAACACATACACCACATACACCCCCACCCCCCCCCCCCCCCCGCCCCCCCCACACAACACACACACACACACACACCACACACACACACACACACACACACACACAATCCCAGGTGGCCACAGACGGGGGTGTCATGGCACCACATCTCCACCAGCTGAGTTCATGCTCCGATGCCCCTAACAGCAACTCTATCTCCCCCCAACACCTTGCACACACACACACACACACACACACACACACACACACACTATCTCTGATCTCCCCCCCACCCCCAAAACCCTGCACAACACCCACCGCTGCCCCCCCCCCCCCCCCACCCCTTTCTGGTGATTTATAGACGGGGGCCGCAGCATTTAGTTTTTATTCAGGCAAACTGGCAGCTCACTGGCGGCCTGGAGGTAGGACACCATCGCACATACACACACACACACACACACACACAGACACACACACACACACACACGGGAAGGCAGAAGGAGGAGGAGGAGCCATGGGTAGCACGGGGGCGCCGTGGAATTTGATTGGATGATTGGATGATTGGAGTCTGACGTCAAGAAGGAAGTCGTTGTAAAATAGTAGGATGTTGTTGTTGTGATTGAGACAGCAAGCACCATGTCTTGGAGGTTCTTTCGATTGAGAGAGATAGAGAGAGAGAGAGAGAGAGAGAGAGAGAGAGAGAGAGAGAGAGAGAGAGAGAGAGAGAGAGAGAGAGAGAGTATAGGCGGGGGGGGGGGGGGGAAAAGAGAGATTAATCCGCTATCGCTAACCTGTCTCCATGTCTCCCAGAGACGGACTGAGGACATTCTGAGGGGCGTTCTAAATACTGGGGGTCCTGTAAGGCTATTTGTATCCGATTGTTTGTGTACGTACAGCGTATTAAAGATCTATCGTTAATGTATATCAGATAAGAACCTATCATTTCATAGCCTTGGAGAAAATAATAATAATGTACGAGTATTTTGGTTCTTTTGTTGTTATGAAGTGGATTTCTAATGCGTTCTGACCGTGAAGTAACAGCCTGACAGCTTGAACACTTTTACTCGCTCGAGCTCATTTGTCCTATCAGTTTCGCGGCCCGAACCAAATCCACAACGCTCCAAAAACCAATAACGGCGAGGGAGGCGTGGCCAAACCCATCCAGTTCTCCCTCACCCCTCCTTCACTACCTTCGGTCCCTCATTTATCTCTTCCTCATTCTCCCCGATTACGTTCCTCGTTCTTTTTTTTTTTTCCTCTCTCTCTCTCCTCGTCTCTCTCTTTTCCGCTGCTCATTTTCTCAGCTTGAACTGTGGTTGAACCTTTCTCTCCGGGGGGATCTGTCGTCGGGCAGATCGTTAGCAGACTGACCCGTCAGGAGGGAGGAGCCGGAGCAGGATGGGGGGGGTGGCGGGGGGGGGGGGGGTCAGGAGGGGATGGAGAGGGAGATGGGGGAGGGGGGGGGAGGGGGGGACAGTGGGGATGGTGAGGGGCTGGCGCAGCTGGTGGAGGGGTGGTTGTGGCGGGGCTGCCATCGCTCTGTGAGTGTGTGTGTGCGTGTGTATGCGTGTGTGTGTGTGTGTGTGTGTGGTGTGTGTGTGTGTGTGTGTGTGTGTGTGGTGTGTGTAGAGAGAGAGACAGCGTGCCCAGAACACCGGGGTGGGGTGGTCCCGGGCACGATGCGCTCCCACTTTGGCAGGTGCTCCGCATGTCCAATCACTTACCCAGACGTGGCGGGACCCTCCTGACCGGCACGCCTGCAAGACTGCACCTTAATGCCCCGCCCCCCCCCCCCCCCCCCCCCCCCGAACCCCTCCGCTGCACACGCTCAGTACATCCCCTCCTCCCTCCTCCCTCCCTCCCTCCCTCCCTCCCTCCCTCCCTCCCTCATTCCCGAGGTGTTCAACACCTTTTCATACCCACCTGATGTTGTGTGTGTGTAGAAACACACACACACACACACACACACGCAGACACCATAAAAGACATAAGGGACACATGAAGGGGCACAATCTCAGACACGCACACACGCAGACACACACACACACACAAACAAACAGCAGCACGTTTGTTTTGGGATGAAGAAGAAGAAGGATGGAGACCTGAAGCGTATGTCTAAACACAACACAGCAGAGCGAGCACAGACAGACAGACAGACAGACAGACAGAGAGAGAGACAGAGAGAGAGACAGACAGACGGACAGACAGAGGGACAGACAGAGAGGCAGACAGACAGACAGAGAGACAGACAGACAGACAGAGAGACAGAGGGACAGACAGAGCGACAGAGAGGCAGACAGACAGACAGACAGACAGACAGACAGAGAGACAGACAGACAGACAGACAGACAGATAGACAGACAGACAGACAGACAGACAGACAGACAGATAGACAGACAGAGAGACTGCAGCAGAGAGTCCTCTTACAACGGCACCACGCTATCAATCCCATTTGTCTATAATTTGTCGCTTCCAGGAGAATATCAAAGAGAGAGTGATCAATGCGTCCATCCCCAGGAGCCGTGGGGCCCGGGCCCCCCCGCCTGGCCCCGCTAACAGCTAACAGCTAACAGCTAACAGCTAACGTCTACGACTACGGCTGCACGGCGATTTGGTTTTAAACGGCTTCACCGTCGCTGCTGCTGCTGCTGCTGCTGCTGTGGGGGAACAACGCTGCCTCGCGCTCGCCATCGGAATAATGGCGCCGTGAACGGTGGCGATGGAGATGGAGAAAAAAAAGGCGGGAAAAAATCCCCCCCCCCCCCCATCTCCATATTGCGTTCGCGTGCACGGAGGAAAATCGTCGTCTTCTGTCGCCGGTTTTGAGGCTATTCACAGAGAGAGAGAGAAAGCATGCAGATTGTATTGTACGTGCGGCACAAAGGGAAGCAGCGGTATTCGGGGACTCTGCGTGTGCCGTGCGGTACGATGTCAAAGGTCACGCCGCCATGGAAACCAGGACGAGACGCACGTGTGAAACATACAGTTTAGTGACAACATCAATTTAATGTCACACGTGACGTTATGACGCAAGGACATACGGGTCACGTGTGGAATGAAATCTCACGTGTCACTCGTGTTCCTACTGGCGTCCATTTAAATATAATCGATAATCGATAACTCCTTATCGATTATTAACTGTCTATCTATAAATACACCCGTTTACATAATAGGCCTATGTGGTGGATACCATGGGTTAAACCATTTGTCCAATCTTTTGTATTTCCAGAACGTCACTATTTTTCTGCGGTATTGCCATTGTAATATATTCTCAGATAATACCAGTTTGGATCCCACTGCTACAAAGCAGTTATACTTAATACATCACGGTGGATTAATAGGCAGCAGATGCTGTGTTGTGTAGACGACGTGAAAGGCGAAAAACCGGTTCAAACTTGAACCCGCATAATTCCAACATTACTAGTTCCTTTTTGAAGCTCGCTACCTGCGGCTAAAGTTGTTTTTTTTCTTCTTCTTCCATGAAAGGTTCATAAGATGACGGCGGAATGATATGATGAGCACTTGAAAGCGAGCGCCAGACTCGATGAACAACAGCGGGCGTCGGACATTAAAATGCATTCGCGGTGATACGCAGTCTGGTGTATTGATCCGGCGCCGCTCGTTTGATCCCAGAAGCAGGAACGCGATCGCGGAAACGCTCACAGTAGCGCCTTAGCCTCCATGCGTACGCTATTAACAAATAGTAGTCGATGAAGAAGAAGTCGTTATTAATCCAAGTCACCAAGTAACTGTTCCTAATCATATTTTAATCTAAATCTTAACTATTTGAATATGACTAAGGTGATTAATAATGACATTTGCAACGTAGGTATATTACCAATTTGTCAATTAGTGATTCATATTTTTATGAGTATTATAATATCTAATGGCATGTGTTCAACCCTCATTCACTCTCACTTACTTATTGTAAGTCGCTTTGGACAGCGTCTGCCAAATGCCCGAAATGAATCTAAATATGTCCGATTAATATGCAAATAATACATTATGGCTTGACCTGCAGTTATACACATATATAAGTCATTACTGATTATTTATAAATGATTGTCAATCATGAACAATGTGTTCTACATATGATATGGGAGCATATGGACACAAGGTGGATGAACAATGAGACAGGACTCAGCAGGAACATTCAGGAACACAAGCACGAGTCAAGATCAATCAAGATGGCCGACATTATGAATATTTGGCTAGAAGAAAGACGTGTGTGTGTGTGTGTGGTCAGCCACCGTTGGCAGGGGGTGTTAAATGTCCCCCCCCCCACCGTCACCAGTAGAGGGCCCCACACCGGGAGGGGGGGGGGGGCTCAGGTCCGGAGGTCACCTGAGCAGCAGAGGTCAGCTCCGCCTGCACCTGCCTCCACGGCAACTCTGAGCTCACGGCTGATTTGGCTCCCAAGCTCCCTGGCAGGCAGCCCTGGGTCACTGTGAGGGGGCCAGCGTCTTCCACTGTTGTTTCCCGGTGGCACTCAAATACATTCACAGAGAGTCAATGAAGGCGATGCTTTCGTCTCGAATAGAATTAGTGACTCAAGTTTGTTTAGTTTTGGTTGGACTTTGCATCTCTCAGAGGCCACCGAGTCTGAGACTTCATGCTTCTCTATGGAGTCTCTTAATGTGTGACAGATAGTTGCTGTTCCATGGACTCATTTCTCTTGCATTCTCAGCATTAGTTCACGTGCAACAAATGCATTATATTATGTTATCATTAATAGGTGTACTTCAGCATGTGTACTTACAGTTGTAAATCCTGTGTATCTGGAAGTATTCAGACCATTCTATCTTCCAGCGACCATAAATATATAAATATGAATGTAACAACGCTGTATGCTTGGAACAAATTCTAAATAACATGATGAGAATGTTTTTCATGAAGTTGACGAGAAGCTCTACGCTTAACTTTAATTATATTAAATGTATTTAATAATTATATTGTTCATGCAATGAGTGGATTTGATCCGGATCCACTCATGGCTTAGATATAGAAAATGGAGAAATACAAACAAAAGATGCAAATTGAAGTACATTTTGTAATCAACAAAAAACCAAAAACAATGTTCTTTTTTCAGAAGGTTGCACACGTAATCAGTGTTTGAGCTTTTTCAACTAAAAGTAATGCTGCAACACGATCCACAAAAATATGAACCATTCTTTTTCTTGTTTTCTTATCATCTTCTAATGATTAACAATCGTGATTATAGTTGACTTGCGACCGGTATTCAAACGTAATGATCTGAGGGACCTCGACAAAATGAGTACAGCAGTCACTGGATCAGCCTTATCTGTATATCTACAGTATATATCTCATACCAAAAGAAACACCCTCTGATAAAAACCCGGTGTGTCGCTGAAGGACGTGTATCTTCACAAGATGGCCTCCGCCGCCACACGGACACACCTGAGTGTCGCAAAAACAAGAGCCCCTCTTGTTCTCCAAGAAAACTTTCCAAGTGAATCTGGGGCCATCTCGTACGCTTGACCTTGCATAATGGCACTCGATTCATTTTCCTCTGGCCACACTCTCGCCTTTTTTTTCCTCGTTCTTTTCTTCTTCTTTTTTTTTTTAATCCAACCACTGTTGTCCCGGTGGATATTATAGCCTTCTCGCTCTGCAAGGCAGCAGTAATCTTCAGACCTGTCTGTGCCGGCGGATGATTTAGTCATCCCGGTGGGACAGCATTGAGAAGACAAGAAAAGGGGGGAAGTGTGTGAAGCCAGCGGAGGAGGAAGAAGAGGAGGAGGAGGAGGAGGAGGAGGCAGACGACGACGACGACGACGATGACGAGGCAGACCTTAAACCCCAAGTACACGCGGTGACACATTCAGAGAAGAAGGAGGGAATAAATGTGAGTGATTGAGATGAGGAGCCACGTCCTCGGGCACCGCGGCCACAACGCAAGCCGGAGATAGCGAGAGAGAGAGAGACAGAGAGACACAGAGAGAAAGACATAGGGAGAGAGCGAGAGACACAGATAGAGAGAAACCGAGAGAGAAAAGGAGAGACAGTAAGAGAGAGAGAGAGGGACAAAGAAAGAGAGACAGAGAGTCATAAAAAGATACAGTGAGTGTGGACTTTAGCAAAAGAGAAAGGAGAGAGGAGAGCGAGGGAGAGGGAGAGAGAGTGCGAGATAGAAGGAGAGAGGAGGAAGGAGAGAGGAGGGAGGAGGAAGGAGAGAGGAGGGAGGAGGAAGGAGAGGGGGTGGACACACACACAGAAAGTCGGAGAGAGAGAGAGACAAGGACACAATTTAACGGGAGCGAGGAGGAGGAGGACGAGGAGGAGGAGGAGGCGGCTGGCCGGTGAAGGTGATAGCGGAATTGAAGTGAGACCACTGCACCACTGCGCCCCCCTCTCTTCTCAACCCTCCTTCGCCCCGTATATTTGTATATATATTTATATATTTATATATATATATATATATATATATATATATAAATGTAGCTTTTTTTGTACAGTACTGCCACACCCTCCCCTTCCCCGTGTTACCTGCCTCCTCTCTCTCTCTCACCCTCCCTTGCTTTGGCAAGAGAGTGCTCGGGAGAACACAGTCCTCTCCTGTCAGGCGCCCTCCACCTTTCCTCCCCTCCTCACCCCTCACCCCACTCCCGCCTCACCCTCCCTCCACTCCCCCCGTCCCCCCCCGCACCCCGTCCCCCACCCCCCATCTTCTGCTTCACAGGTAATTAAATGGATTTCCTGTCTTGTAGTCAGCGAGGGAACATGACCCTGCACTCTGCCGGAGCGTGTCCGAAGGCACTCCGGGGCCCGCCCGCCGCGCCATCTGCATCTCAGTGTCCGAGCGGCGAGGCACCGGCCCCTAAACAAACACGCCCCCCCCACCCCCCCCCCCCCGCCCCCACCGGCCCCCCAGGGGACCAGCCGCCAACGGGATAGCAGCTAAACACACCGCAGATACAGTCGACCGTAATCAAGTGCGTGTTGTGTGTGTGTGTGTGTGGTCTGTGTGGTGTGTGTCTGTGTGTGTGTGTTGTGTGTGTGTGTGTGGTGTGTGTGTGTGTGTGTGTGTGTGTGGGGTGCTGGGGCAGGACAGGAGGGGCCCTTCGGACAAGCGGGCAGCCGTGAAGTGAATCTGGAGTGTCCGGGGGGGGGGGGGGGGGTGTGGGGGGGGGGGGGGTTTGTTGTGTCTGGAAAATAGCTATGCTATGCTAAAGGTCATTACGATCGCTGACACACACACGCGCACACACAACAACACAACACATACGCACACGCACACATAACAATGAAAATGGGATTCAGATTCTACGGCGCTTTGTTATCGTGTAAAAAAGTCCAGCCCAGAGATCCCGCCATGAATGTATGATTCTAAACACGGCAAACGTGTGGATGAACAGAAGAGGATGAAAGTATGTACTGTAAAGATATGATGTTGCATCTTCATGAGAAGAATATGATTATTGTTTTGTTAATGTTGGCTTAATGCAAAGAGGGCCTCAAACAGTGAATTGTAGATTCAGCTATTTATGGAAAGATATTGAAATTTTTTTAAAATCTAGACTCTGCTATTTGTCAAATCGAACTAAATCCCAATTAGGAGAATATAAAACGCAAGCCAAGCATTATCACATTATTATTATTTGAATAACTCTCAGACAAGGGAATCTAAATGACCTGGCAATAAATGAAACAATAAGTGGAAATAAGTGGAACATTTCAAAAGCATCCTCTCTGAACCACAACCTTGCGTCACCTGAAAGCGTGCGTACACAGCCCGTCATCACAGGCAACACTTCACACCCTCTGAGCTCCTCATTTATTTTCCTCCAAACACCCTTAGTGTACTTTTCTTCCAGCCCCGTCGTCTTCTACCTCAAGAATCTCAATTAAAATATGGGAGATGGTATGCAGAGAGGAGCGATGAAGGGTACAGAAAGCCCCCCTCACCTCTTCGGTGCGTTCGTCTCTCCCCCCCCTACGCCCCCCATACCACACCCATACCTCCATCCTCCAACGATCTCCTGCTGGGAAGAACTTATCCCAGCAGCAGGGCTGGAGTAGACTTCAAATAGAGGCCCACAGACTCTCAGGGTGCTGCCGGTGGTGGTGGTGATGGTGATGGAGCTGGTGGTGGCGGCGGCGGTGGCGGTGGGCGGAGGTATGTCTCTTTTCTTCTGCTCTACTTCAGGCACCTTGACACACACACAAGACTTCATAACTCTGTCAAGGAGCGTAATTAAAGCTGACAGCTGGCTTATGGGCATGTGAGAGCACGGCTGCCAGGCCATCAGTCAGATGGGTAGCCTTCAAAAAACCTGAAGCGGAACAGAGAGTTGGCCCGGAGTTTCCCCCCCCCGAGACTGTAGCATGACAAAGTTTATAGCGTTAGGCCCACGGAACGGTAAAATATGTAGATTTTTGCGTGTGATACATTGGTCGCGATTCACGACGGCTTTGGATTTAATGATGCGATTCAAAGCGGTATGAATGGAGATAGTGTCGGAGACAGCAGGTCTTTTCTGTCTAAAACACACATATTATTTAATCAATTGGCTGACTAAATTCAACAAACTTGACGAGACTACTGTCAGTGGAATGTGGTTAGGAAGATGTGTCAGACACACAAACAAAGTCTCCTTTCTCCAGCGTATTTTTTGGGGTAAAATCCAAAATCCAAAATATCGTCTCCGGTGTAACCCAACACTTGGATTAAGACTTGGCATGAAAATAATTCCTGAGTTTGAATAACAACAAAAAACAGTACAGAAAGGTACAGCCTACGATCCTATTCTCGGGATGGCTGGCGCTCAAGACGTACAAAGAAGCAAAAAGGGTTCATCCTCGCGAGGTCAGAGGTCGCGGCAGCTGAAATCAATGCCGGTAGAGGGGGTGGGTGGGGGGTGGAAGGCGGGGGGTGTTGGCCCCGGCTGTGTCCCCTGGCCCGGCCAACCTTTCCATTAGCCCGCAATTGAGACGAACCAATAGAAATTGTGGCTCTCACTCAGAATTCATTAACTGCGCGCGCGTGACAAGTCGTAGGAAGCACGGCGAGGCGAGGCGAGGCGAGGCGAGGCGAGGAGAGGCGGCGCGCGCAGTGCCTGCACATAAATCAGCCACTGAGACGCCATCATCAAGCCACCGCCACCACCCGCAGCACCACCCACCACCACCACCACCACCACCACCACCTTCCACTCCCCGAGTCTGCGTGCTAGTTGGGGGGGGGGGGGGGGGGGGGGGGAGTATGCAAATGAGGACCTTGACCCAAATCAAATTTCTAGGCCCGTTTTTTAATTGCAAATTACAGACCCCGGCACCCCAATCAACGGCCTTTTAAAGGAATTACTTCAGACTCATTTTTGCAGTGCTGGGAAAAAAATATGAAAGGGCAATGGAGAAGAAGAAAAAAAAAAAGAAAACACACACACACCACACACGCACACACACGCACACACACGCATACACACGCGTGTGTGAGTGTAAAAACGTCTGGATTTGAGACGCGCGCGGCACGCAGCGGCAGCAGCGGTGGCTGTGATTGCGGTGGAGTGCCAGGCCAATGTGTTGGCAATTGAAATGGTTAGCCGAAAGATAACAAGGGTGCTCCTCTCCACCAAGGACAGTGCGGGTGTAAAACGCCACACGTGCACACACACACACACACACACAGCACACACACACACACACACACAGGCACACACACGCACGCACGCAAGGTGGACGGTATAAACTGCAGGATTATAAAGATGTCTTCAACCAGGTGCCAGAAAAGATTTCCGTCGCGGGTTAGCGTACAAATGAAAGAGAGAGAGAGAGAGAGAGAGAGAGAGAGAGAGGCGTGTTGTGTGTGTGTGTGCGTGTGTGTGTGCGTGTGTGCGTGCATGTGCGCGTGCGTGTGCCTCATTGCCACATTAGAATGGATCGGGTAACAGCGGATCCCTCCAGCGCTAACGCTACACGACAGGTCAGAGGAACGTCAGTTTGTCGAATGCAAATCTCCCTGGCACCCTCTGTGTGTCGACCGCCATTGTTCTGTCAGGTGTGCCCCCCCGGCCTCCTCCCCCCCCTCACCCCCTTAACCCCGCCCCCCCTCCTCCCTTCTCCCTCCACCGCCACGGACACAAACACACCAAATGAATCCAAATGTATATTTAGCGGTTGTTGGTGTTTTTTTTTTTTTTTACTTTCTTACTTTTTTCATACATCAGCTGTTTTGTTTTTTTCCTGAGATAATCTCGAAGGGGTGGACTGTAGCTAGCTGTGGAATTAGCATATCTGCTGTAAACGCATGCAAGGGGCGGTTGTACTCGAACGTCTTGTTGAGAGATTCTGGCACGGATTCTGCTTTCAGTAGTTTTACTATCTGTTAAATCAGCAAAATTTCCCCTTTTTATTTATTTATTTATTTTTTTTTCATAATACAGCCAGTAAAGTGAAGGCACTAATAGCGTCATCATGCACCTGGCAATTGAACTTTAGCGGTGACTAGTGTGGAGAAAAAAAAGCACTCATCCACACACACACACACACACACACACACAAACACTCACATGAAATCAAACCCAAACACACACACACACACACACACACACACACACACACACACACACAGAGTAAGCACTCAAATGCCTAAAACACACAGACATGCACTCAGCACGCACACAAACAGACAGACAAACAAACAAACAGGAAATAAATAACGAAAACACACACACACACACACACGCGCGCGTGCCCGTTCCCTGTGGATCCGGATCCGGCAGGCGGGAAGTGTGAGCTGTGAATGGAGCGATATTGTAACCTCAACCTATATGGCACTTCCCCCAATGTGGGTTCAGCCAATGAATTATCCCCTCCGATAAATCCTGTTTGGAGGATAATCCTTTTCCCATCTTGTGGACAGACACTTTCTGTAATGAAATGGCCCCGGGTCCTTCCCTGTAACCCAGTCCCCGTCCCCGGCTCTCTTAACACCCGGTGCCTGGGGGAGGCGGCGAGGGCTTACCGCACGCCGCTACCTCACTCAACCTCTGCTGCCTCCCAGGGCTTTGTCTCACCTCTCGTCCCCCTCCCCCCCCGTCCCCCCCCGCTGCTGCACAACACCACCATCACCACTAGCTCCTCCACCACCTCTACTACCACCACCACCACCACACCACCAGCTCCCCCACCACCACCATCCCAGCCAATCCGAGCTGCCTCTAACCCATCACACTCACCCACTCACCCAACTCACCCACCGCCCACCGCTCGCACATCCGTCGCGTGCAATTGCTACCTCAGCTGCGACGGAGGAACGCTATTCACACCCGTGCACACACACACACACACACACGTACACACACGTCACACACGTACACACAGGAAACCCGTACACACGCACACACACACACACACACATCACACACACACACACACAAACACAAACACCTGCTCACAAACACTACCCTGCCCTCCTCCATCCATCTATCCCCACCCCCCCCCCCCCACCTCTTCTCCTGTTGGGAACAAAGTCTGGGGCTCCAGCATATCCACTCCTCCTCCTCCTCCAATCTTCCTCCTCTCCTCCTCCTCCCTCATCCACATTCTCTCCTCCTCATCCACATCCTCCTCCACCATCTCCTCCTCCTCCCATCTCCTCCATCCCTCCTCCTCCTCCATCACTCCTCCTCCTCCTCTCCTCCTCCCTCCACCCACCTCCTATCCAGGCCCGGAGGACAACAAACAAAAGCAGCAGCAGGCAGCAGCAGCAGCAGCAGACCAGCAGCAGCAGCAGCACCAGGAGGTGCACTACAGTGTATGCAGTGTGCGGTGTGATGTGATGGCTTGCGGCGGCATCACGTTCTCGCCCGCATCTCCATTGCCCACCCTCCCACCCTCCCCCCTCCAACCCCCCTCAAGAGCCTGGTGTTGGGTTTGTGAAGCCAGTTCGGTAAGGGGTGCGCGGGGAAGGTGGGGGGGATGGGGAGAGAGAGAGAAAGAGAGAAGAGAGAGAGAGAGAAAGAGAGAGGAGAGAGCAGTGACATTGGTGGAGAGTGGTCGAGGGGGGGGGTCTCTAGGGCCCGAGATGGACGGGCCATGCAGTGCAGAACATTGGGAGGCGTAAGCCAGGGTTTACCCAGTAATTGGGTTTCTCGGTGCGGTTGGCATGCCGGGCCCAGACAAGGACTCGTAAACAATGCAGCGCGTTAGAACTCCGCGAGGGATACTGTAGGGAAAAGAGGGGGGGGGCTGTCCACCGCCGCCATCTATTAAACAGCAACCTGTGCACATATTTTAAAACTAAATGATATTTGGGTTCGAAGGTCTTCGCAATTCCAAGGGGTTGAATCCTGCCCATTTATATTCCAGATCTAGTCACAGACAGAGAATATAGAGAGTATATATTTGGCTGCTTCTGGCGATCTTGTTCTCCAGCCTACCTGGAGTGGGGAGGACCCAGTGAGGCTGTGTGTGTGTGTGTGTGCGTGTGTGTGTGTCTGTGCAGGAGGGTGCAGTTCCTTCCACATCTCTTCCACCAGTGCCACTTGTTCTCCAAGGGGCTCCGACAGCCCCCCTCTCATATCTCATCCACAGACACCTGGCGCACCGGGAGACCCCGTGCGCCTGCCCAGATCACCCATCTGCCAGCCCCTCCTTCCCCTCCAAGCCTGGAACTCTGCCCCTCTGTGTCTCTCTCTCTCTGTGTGTGTGTGTGTGTGTGTGTGTGTGTGTGTGTGTGTGTGTGTGTGTGTGTGTGTGTGTGTGTGTGTGTGTGTGTGTGTGTGTGTGTGTGTGTGTGATCCAGGCACGCTTCTGTATATGATTTCAGTTAATGTCTTGGAGACTGTTTTGGACTTCATCGCTGAGTTTTTCTGAACAAAAAAGAAAGAAAAAGAAGAAATTCATATGCTGGAAAAGCGAAAACAAATCCCAAGGCATCATGGTCCAGGAAATTAGCTATTTCATTCTGAAAAGAACCAACATCCATCCACATACACCCAGATGCACACACGCACACGCACACGCACACACACACGCACGCACACACACACACACACCTACTAGTTGGGCTAGAGTTGCACACTCCAGACCAAGTCCCAAATCGCATTTAAAAAAAAAGATAAACAGAAACATATTTACATGTTACACATAAATAACATAAATATCATCCGAGTTGTGCCAAGTTGGGTCAAGTGTCCCACAGACGGGTGTTGGTCTGGAAAACGTTAAAGGGGACACATTACGCCACCGGTGTGAGCGTGATTAGCCGTCGCGCCGTCTAGTGACATCACAAGTGGGAATATCCACCTCGATGTTATGATTACCGGACCGGTCTACCAGCCTACCCAGTGGATTGTACCGTACCGTCAGCTAAACCGAGGTGGAAATTCCCCACTCGTGATGTCACTAGACGGCGGTGGTCACGTGGCGATTGTGAGACGGCACGCAATGGCCAATCGCACTCACACACCGGGTGGCACAATATGTCCCCTTTAAAGCGTGTTCGGCTCTCGGCGCGCTCCCCAGCACGCTTCTGTATATGATTTCAGTTAATGTCTTGGAGACTGTTTTGGACTTCATCGCTGAGTTTTTCTGAACAAAAAAGAAAGAAAAAGAAGAGAATTCATATGCTGGAAAAGCGAAAACAAATCCCAAGGCATCATGGTCCAGGAAATTAGCTATTTCATTCTGAAAAGAACCAACATCCATCCACATACACCCAGATGCACACACGCACACGCACACGCACACGCACACACACACACACACACACACCTACTAGTTGGGCTAGAGTTGCACACTCCAGACCAAGTCCCAAATCGCATTTAAAAAAAAGATAAACAGAAACATATTTACATGTTACACATAAATAACATAAATATCATCCGAGTTGTGCCAAGTTGGGTCAAGTGTCCCACAGACACTTGTTGTGTTGGTCTGGAAAACGTTAAAGGGGACACATTACGCCACCGGTGTGAGCGTGATTAGCCGTCGCGCCGTCTCGTGACATCACAAGTGGGAATATCCACCTCGATGTTATGATTACCGGACCGGTCTACCAGCCTACCCAGTGGATTGTACCGTACCGTCAGGTAAACTGATCTAGTCAGCGTACATCTAGGTGGACATTCCCACTTGTGATGTCACTAGACGGTAGTCACATGGCATAAATGGTTCTAATCACACTCCACCTGGGTGGCACAATATGTCCCCTTTAAAGCGTGTTCGGCTCTCGGCGCGCTCCCCCCCCCCCCCCCCCCTCCGTGATTGGTTCGGCCCGGCTGTCTTTATACTCTCTTCCCCGCCGCAGCGAGCGCCGCGGACTCCCCTCCCTCTTTAACCTGTGTTACTGTGTTAATCACCAGCAGCCAAACTGTGTGTCAACGAGCCTTTGTTTAGACTTTGATATTGCTTCCAACACCACCACCCACCCACCACCACCAACACCACCACCACCACCAACCCTTCCAATCTACCTCCGCCTCCCCCTTGACGTGGTTCGGTGATGGTGGTGGTGGTGGGGGGTGGGGGGTGGTGGGGGGTGGTGGAGCGGGGGCGGGGGGGGATGTTAATCTTTGCGATGCACTAATGTTTTCAATTAATTGGCATCATTAGCAAAATGGCCGACCCACAGAGCACGGAGACATGATAAATGGGCAGGTGGAGAAACGGGAGACAGGAGCCGGGAGTGAAGGAAATGAGCTCTCACCCCCCTTCCTTCGCCTTCCTCACCCCTTCTGTGGCCACCGGTGTGTGTGTGTGTGTGTGTGTGTGTGTGTGTGGAGGAGGCGGATGTCTCTGGTAGCGACGAGAGACGTATCAATGGAATGTGTTTATCAAACGCCGACATGCATTTGATATCCAGCTGTCACATGGTACATAATTAAAACGAGATGAACACATTACGGTCTGTGGAGAGACTGTATGTTTTTTTAATTCCTTTTTGGTTTTTTCAGCCCTGCAGTCGCCACGGATAAAGGATTGATTTTTTATTTTATTGAATCGTGGAAAAAGGTGAGATTCTGTATAATAAACAACTTTTTCTGTGTGGATTTGTCTCAGAAATACCATTTGGTATTTCCAAGCATTTTCGTGTCATTTTTGTGAGAGAGCGTGTGTGTATAAATGTGTGTGTGTGTGTGTGCATGTGTCTGTGTGTGTGTCTGTGCGTGTGCTCGCGTGTGTGTCAGTGTGTGTGTGTGTGTTCATCGCCCTCTTCATCGTTACATCACCCGTCTACATCTCTGGGCTCACAAACACATTTGTCAGTGGTTTTTTTTGTTTGTTTGTTTTTTTGGTTAATAATGAAGATGATGTCACCCCCCCCACGACCCCCCGGCTCCTCTTCTTTAAATGTCAGTTACAGAGGGGGTCTTTCCTGGTGTCACCGGGACCCTCCGGCGGCGGCTTAGCGGCGCTGCTGTGGCGGTCTTTATCCGGATGAGCAGGATGGGGACGCTGAGTGGGTGGGTGGGTGGGTGGGTGGGAGGGTGTGGGAGGGTGGGTGTTGGAGGGTGGGGAAGGGAGCTGTGAGAGTCAGTGAACGGGTTAGCACCCAGGGGCCCGCGGGTCACAAAACATGGCTTTTGAAAGGCGGTCGGTTGGGTGGGTGGGTGTGCTGAAGGGTGTTCGTGTGTGTGCGTGTGTGTGTGTCTGTGTGTGTGTGTGTGTGGTGTGTGTTGTGTGTGTCTGTGTGTGTGTGCGTGTGTGTGTCTGTGTGTCTGTGTGTGTGTGTGCCTAATAGACATATGTAAATACAGTATACTATGGGAAGTGTACTGACTGTGAATAAAACACTATGTTTAGCAGTAACATTGTTAATTTTCATTTCAATACATTTTGATGACTTCCTGTACTGTACGTTCAAGATGAAGTCAAACTGGTTTTATTTCTCGTGTTGCCTGTGGCAGGATCAGGTGTGGGCGGAAAGGTGGGCGGGGCCAATGTAACGTGGGAGGGGCCACGCAAAGGGTAAATTATAAAGGATTTAGGTTGCTTAAGAAGTCAATAAGCAAGGGATTCAAATGAAAATGAGTTAGGAGGCGGCATTCTGAAAGGTCAACGGAGTAGAATTTAATGACTCCGTTATTAGTAATTACTTCACGATGAGTATAGCTCAAGTCTGGGTGCGTAGGCCAACATAACATGCTTAGTACAAATTATACGGAGCTCAACATATAATATATACGTTAAGAAATGCACACGTTACAGGACCGTCCCAGAATTTACCCACAAAGCCTTGCACAAGACACAACCTTCGCCGTCCTGCGCACACCACACATTGCACAATGTCGCACAAGGAGGCATTCCAGACGAGACTCTTTTGCCTCGAAACTACGTTTTTAAAGTCACAAAAAGGACGTGAGAATGGATGCTTCGAGAATGGAAGTCCACAAGAAGCTCGTGGTCCACCTACTTTGTATGCTGCTTTGTGGCGCAAAAAAAAAACAAGATATGGAAAGATAAAATTTAATAAAATATGGAGGTGAGAACGGTCGGAGAGACGCGAGCAGCAAGGACTGTTCGGTCTGTTTTTTTTTTTTTGCAGAGAGAGTTGGAAGGGAAATAAGTAAGTTTGACTGAAAACGACGACTCACCGCCCCTTGTTATCATCCTGCGCTCTCATTGGCTGCAGGTCAATGCCGATCTGCGCTCACCGCCGCTGTGTCCCCGTTTGTGGACTTTTGTCTGCGACTTCCAAAAACTCGCCGGCTACCGGAATCAGGCTCAAATTGTGTGGTGTGAATTCGGCATTTTTAAGCCAAAAAAATCTACAAAGTTGGACAATTCTATGTAAATATGTACTTCAGCTTCTGTGGAAGAAATGTCGTCTTTGATTAGTGGTTAATGGTTTGTACTGGCAATTCAGAGAGAAGAGGCTTATCAGAAGAGGGCCTTATAGATATTTCCGGCACTGTTTTCTGAGTGTTAATGAATGCACGGCGGTCTCCTTGTAGCCATAGGAGCGTATGGATTCACGGTTGATTTAATCGTCCCCCGCGCCACATATCATAACAATGACGTCAGAATCCACGGACAGGGGGAGAAGCCGGAGAATAGAACCTTCCCTGTTGATTTTTCGTCCACATCAATGATTCAACTAATTAATTTCGTCTTGAAATATTCATGCATGGGAAAATGATTCATTAATGAAAGGACAGAATTGAATAGATATCTTTGCCACATTTCATGGGAGTGTTTTGACAGCCCTCCTCCCATCTGTAAATCGGGTAGCGAACGGCGACAGGCCTGCTTATGAATATTGAAATCCATCCCCGATCCAGGAAAAAAAGCGGCATTTTGCGCTGAATTATTGCGGCGCAAACGCAGGATGAATTTACGGTCCATTTCCCGCCCCCCCCCCCCCCCCCCCGTCTACGTTGCGTTCGACGATATTATGTCGGTTTATTTGGGAAGTTGAGGAAGCGTCTATGCGTTTCGGATCGTTGAGCATCGTATGTTCCGATGGGCTGTGCACTATGTGTATGTTAAATATGTACACGCGCTTCATTAGCGCAAACCGAGACGACTGATTAGGCGACGGATGTGAACCCGACACGAGTGATATCCACGCGTCTGGGACGACATTGCGATGTGTGTTTCCGAGGAGAGTTCTTCGTTCTTCGGTGATTTGGCAAATGCCTTTATTCCAAAGCAACTGAAAGTGATGCAACTATAAGAAGGCTTCTAGCACAAGTATCTCTGCAGACATCGGCAATCGAACCCAGAACCTTTCGCCTGGGAGTTAAACGCCCGAGCTGCGAGACAATCCTACCCCCCCGCGCACACACACACACACACACACATCTGCGATCTAGAAATCTATACGTTATATCAAAATACAAATATCGTCGATATATCTGCTACGAAAAAACACTAATCTGACAACGGCCTCTTGCCTTCCGGGGGAATGTTTTCCTATTTTGTAACGTTTGGCCATTTGGCTTCATTGCGCCTCACGATAAGGGCTTCGTCTAATTATTGTCTTGTCTCTTATCCGCTGGCTCTTGTTCTCTCTTATAGCCGTTAGTTCCCACTACCAACCACTTCCCCCCCCTCTCTCCGCTAATGTTGTCCTGCTGGTCTGATCGAGGGAACATTACTTGTTTTGTTTTTAAGCGTGTCAAGCATGAAGGAGGCATTAGCAACCCAGCCCCACCGGCTGCCCCGTGGCACAATGTTACTTATCTGTCTGATCTTTAATATGTTGTGTGCACATATCTGTGTGTGTGTGTGTGTGTGTGTGTGTGCGTGCGTTGGTTTTTAAGTATGTGCGTGTGTGCGTGTGTGTGTGTGTGTGTGTGTGTGTGTTTTTCAGGCAGTCCTCTCAAGGATAGCATCGTCTTTGATATACCACTTCTAAGACTGCTTGTGAAACCTTTGCCCCCTCACTGGTTAATATTCAGCAACACGGGGGGAAGAGCATAATAATTGAAAGAAGTTAGAATTCATTGCGGCGCGTTAGTATTCCACTTAAGCCCCGTTACATGCTAATCCAAACCCAAAGTCCTAATATTGGCTTTTGCTGCAGGCATGTAGACATGCAATGAACAAAGTAAAATCAGTATTCATCGAGGTAGACGTCTTAAAGAAATGCGATGTTGTTTTTTTTTGTACGAAACATGATTTTTATTAAAACATGTCATCAAAGATTAAAGGCGTCTCCTCCGGTCCTTTGTAACAATCCAGAGCCGGTACATACAGTATGTCTGCGTTGTTTTTCCAGAGCTTTTTATTTTTTTTGAGAATTGTGTATTTTCAGCGCCGGCTAATGAGTTGACCTCAGCTGCAGCTGCCAGCAGACACACAAGTCTTTTAAATGCTAACCGCCGCATATTATTGAAGTCGTTTAAGTGTCCGTGGGCCGCCGCCGTATCGGTGGGGGTACGGTTCCCTGGCAGGAGGCATACCCCGACGGGGGGACGAGGGGGACGGGACGGGACGTACATTTGAGGGTTTTCTGTACATCTTCATCCCCTTTAAGACCGCTGAGGCTGCAGGCTACTGGTCCAGCAACAGAGACACAGCTACAGAGAGAGACCAGCAGAAGACTGGACCAAAACTCCGAAAAGGATTCTCATTATCTCAACAGACGCTGCTGAGATAATGAGACGTGGTAATGAGAGAGAGAGAGGCCCACACACACGCCCTTCACTTCACTCACCTGGGCCCCCCCCACACACACACACACGCACACACACACACAGCTCCACAAGGTGTTCTGACCACCACGGCGCTTTGGTTGGTTTGGTGAAAACAAAAGAGGGTAGCGGTGACCTTGCGTGGTGTGTGTGTGTGACCAGCGATACGGCGGAGAGATGAAGTGTGCAGACAGGCTCGTCCTTGTCCCCGTCCACACGGCCGGCAGCGAGAGACGCCTCCCAAGAAAGAGACGAGATGAAAAACTCTCCGTATTGCTGCAAATTGATGAACGTGTGTGTGAGTGCGTATGTGTGTGTGTGTGTGTGTGTGTGTGTGTGAGTGTGTGCGCATGCGTGTGTGTGTGTGTCTGCATGTGTATGTGTGTGTGTGCATGTGTGTATGCATGTTTTAGGATTTGTGTGTGTGTGTGTGTGTGTGTGTGTGTGTGTGCTGTGCATGCTTGCGTGTGTGTGTGTACATGTTCAAGCGTGTGTGTGTGTGTGTGTGTGTGTGTGTGTGTGTGTGTGTGCGTGCATGTATGAGTTGCCAGTGGTAAGGGTTAAACATATCAATATGCGACACACACACGCGATCGAGGAAAGGAGGGAGGAGAGGAAAGGAAAAGGGATGGAGCTTTGTGGAGCCATTTATAACGCCATGGCGACGGCAGCAGCGGTGGTGACGGTGGTGGCCCCTCCGGGCTCCATGGGTGATGTGAGCCTCCTCGGTGGTGTGTGTGTGCGTGTGTGTGTGTGTGTGCGTGTGTGTGTGTGTGTGCGTGTGTGCGTGTGTGTGTGTGTGCGTGTAGCCTTGAGGGAAACACCAGACAAGGACAGAGCTGCAGGCTGCTGATGCTGACGCTGAGGCGGGAGAAATACATCTTGTAGCGCTGTGCGCGAAATGACAAAATGATATCCCATCAGAGGGGCCACCCTGTGTGTGTGTGTGTGCGTGTGTGTGTGTGTGAGCGTGTGTGCATGTGCGTGTGTGTGTGTGTGTGCCCGTGTTTGATTGTGTGCATCACGGAAAGCAGTCCCTGGATACACTGGGTTCCTGTCCCTGTTGAGCATCCTAGCATCCTAACGTGTTGAGCATCCTTGCATGTAGAGCGTCCTATTATCCTTGCATGTGGAGCCTCCTAGCCTGTATAGCCTTCTTGCATCCTTGCATGTAGAGCATCCCTATTATCCTTGCATGTAGAGCGTCCTATTATCCTTGCATGTGGAGCCTCCTATTATTCTCGCATGTAGCGCCTCCTAGCCTGCATAGCTTTCCAGCTTCTTAGCATGTATAGCATCCTAGCCTGTAGAGCATCCTATTATCATAGCATGTCGAGCGTCCCGGCATATACTTGTAGAGCATCCGATTATCCTATCGTATGAGGACTCCTAGCCCGGACAGCCTTCCAGCATCCTAGCAGCCCGGGCTCTGTCGCCTCACCACGTAGCCCACGGCCAGCAGAGCAATAAGGAAGAGAGACGAGGCTCCCGGTGCGGAAGCCAAATGGAGAGGAACCGCAAACTACAAGAGGCAGCATCTGAGCCTGAGCTTAAAAAGGAGAGAGAGAGGGGGTGGAGGACGAGAAGCTCCCGTTCCCACAGTACATGAGTTGCACTTTAGCCGCACAGCACACACACACCCAGTGGACTGTCACTTACAAGGTGCAAAATGGCGTCAAAGCAACACACACACACACGCACGTTTAAAAATACATTCTAATATCTCACCTCGCAGTGTGCGTGCGTGTGTGTGTGTGTGTGTGTGTTGTGTGTGTGTCAAACTGCCGAGTTCATATTCCCATCCGCTGTTTCACATAGGTAGTCTAAAAAGGTGCATTCTTCCCTTAAAGGTAATGTTTACCCAGCCCCTCTCTCTCGTACCCTGCGCCAGGGGGACCAGAGAGACTCCATGTCTTGGGGGGGAGAGAAAAGTCCAGAGAGAGTGCCGTGGAGTAGCCGGCCAAAGGTTTTTCAGGGGGGTGGACAAAGCCCAAATAAAGCTTTTAATGCGCCAGCTATCGATCCCCCCCGGCCGGAATAAACTCAGGAGTATCGGCAGCCTCAGAATCCCACATTGAAGGGACTCCATAATGAAGCTGGTCAATGCTAAGCTGTCCGCAATCAATCCACACATAACAGTTAATTATAAGCAAGGCTGCTGTCAGGCATAGGGGGGGCCGAGAGAGCGGGAGAGAGAGAGAGAGAGAGAGAGAGAGAGAGAGAGAGAGATGAAGAGAGAGAGAGAGAGAGAGAGGTAGAACAGTGTAGGACGAGCTTAGTTCAGGCAGGGGCTTGGAGGGTGAATATCGAATGGCTCAAAGAGAGGAAATATAAAAATGAAATGCAATGAGGTATGCGTGTGTGTGTACTTGCATGTGTGTGTGTGCATATGTGTGTGTATGCGTGTGTGTGTGTGCATGCATATGTGTGTGCGGGCATGCATACATGTGTTTGTGTGTGTGTGTGTGTGTTTGTTTGTGTGTGTGTGTGTGTATGTGTATGCGAGAAAGGTGCATGAAAGCATCCCTCATTAGGCGCGGCTGTTTATTTCAGCCCCTGCCCCCCCTCCAGCTAATAAGAGCAGTGTGTGTGTGTGTGTGTGTGTGGTGTGTGGGCAGGATGCACACACACACACACACACACACACACACACAAACACACACACAGACTGCTGAGCCCTTCCGCCACACACACACACACACACACACACACACACACACACACACAGCCCACAGCCCACAGCCCACAGCCCACGCTGACACGCAGCTATTAGCGAAGCCCAGACTAGCGCGGGGGGATAAAAAGGACACCGTTATATATATATGCGCTGTTAATACACAGGCCTGTTTATAGCACAGGACAGGACAGGACAGGACGGCACAGGACAGGACAGGACAGGACAGGACAGGACAGGACAGGACAGCGGCACGCCCCTTTGTGAGAGATCTCGTTAAGGTTTCATTGGCAGAACTCTTCCGTGTCAATCGTTAACCGCAAAGTTCTGCAAAGCGCGTACGTAACGTTGACACACGAGATATATGTGACGTGACGTCCGACTATGTTGTTGTTGTTGTTGTTGTTGTCGTTGTTGTTGTTGTTGTTGTTTACCAATTTTAGAGGCAAACTGTAAGCAGAGCATGAAGGGCACGTCTGATTTTTAGACCATTAGCCGTTAAACACACGTGGACCGACGGGGAGCCGGTGAACGGTCCCTGAAGTGCAGCCATCCACTCAAACGCGCCGCATAAACAGCGTTCATTCCGCGGCTTTTTATCTTTCAAAGTGTTCCCGTCTGGAGTGTTTTTTTTTTCCGGGGGAGAAAGACGAGCCGTAGCCGTCGCCGTGTTAATGTGATGATGACCGGCGTATTATTCCAATTTTAATTATTATCTGTTATGATCATAAGCGGACAGGTACCGCTGTCAAAAGTCTTGGCGGCAAATATGAGAACGGATGCAGTTCGCGCTCGACACGTCCTCGTTGGGTGTGTGTGTGTGTGTGTGTGTGTGTGTGTGTGTGTTGATGTGCTTCTGCCAAGCTAATGGATTTACTGGAGATGTCGCCTGGTATTTATTACCATGTGTAATTGAATGCAATGATTATCGTTTTTGTGTAATGTGATTTTAATGCGGCAGCGATGGTTATGTATAAGGCCTAATGACTTCGCCTCAGAGGGGGTACGGCTCGCAATTTAAAAACAAGAGAAAAGAATGCAATTTTGATTTTCACACTCACTTTTCTCACTGCAAAAATCGCGTTAATCAAAGCGCTCCTGAAGCAAAGTCCTCGCCGCTAACGAGCTAGCTCCCCGGTCTCATTTATCTGCGCACGTGTGTGTGTGTGTGCGTGCGTATGCGTACGCGTGTGTGTGTGTGTGTGGTCAAGTCACGCTAACGCACGTGTGTATCCGTGCACGCATCCCCCCCTTCTCTGAGAGGCGGGCCCTGTGAAGGTTTGGCCCGCTTGGAGGCTCAAGGATTACATTTCCAACAGGAAGAAAAAACAAAATAAAAAAAACTGAAGAGTATGATGAAGAGTCCGTACGGCCGAAGGTGAACAGGATCAGTGGCCACGGAGAGCATCCTAGCCGGTTAGCCCCCCCCCCACCCCACCCCGGTTCTGCTCGGCGCACCGAACCCGTCTCCAGTTCATTATAGCCACATTTAGCAGGCTAATACCCACAGCCTTCTGCTGTTCTAATAGGCACAAGAGGAGCAATGAGCTATTAGTACAGTGCAGCGGGGCGCTTCGGCACGCGGGGGCCGCGGCACGGAGAGACGAAGAAACACCAAAAAATACGGATAAAACATGGAGGCATCTTTAAACAACCATTCGTGGCCGCGAAATGTCATACGCACATGCGAGCACGCACACACACACACACACACACACACACACACACACATACTATGAAAGCACACTCACAAACAACGGCTGTATGTATACACACACACACACACACACACACACACACACACACACAAGCACACATACACACACACACACACATTCCACAAAGCCAGGGTTTTCTTGACGTTATTAGTTCTGTATTTGGGCTCCCTGCCCAGAGCAACGGTATGGATTTTCGCCTCGGCTCCCCTATAATTGGATGAGTTAAATTTCTCCATTCATTACATGTGCATGTGACCCCCGGACCCCGGCAGCTCTGGTGTTATATTAGAGCTCCCGCAACCCCCCCACACCCCCCACCCCCACCCCCACCCCAACCCCCCTCTTCCCCACTCTCTTCACACACACGCACGCACACACACACACACACACACACACACACACACACCATTCCCCCACCAACACTTCCACACACTGTCTCGAACCCTTTGCATTTTGCACATACGTTAACGAGAGACAGGGGGAGAGAGAGAGAGAGAGCGGGGGAGGGGAGGGGAGGGGAGGGGAGGGAGAGTAAGAGAGAGAGAGAGAGAGAGAGAGAGAGAGAGAGAGAGAGAGAGAGCAGGCGAGGAGTTCTGACCTCCAGTGAAATGATTACCAACCATAACATGAAGATAAATTGTATATCGGCACACAGGGCTGCTGCTGCCGCTGGGTCCAGTGAGTCATCAATGGAATTGTATAGAAAATAAATAAATAAGTAAATAAATAAACACACACACACACACACACACACACACACACATCATTATATGAGTCTGGACGCCAAAAGAAAAACCCAACATTGACCATTTTAATGGATGGATTTGAATGTGAACCGCATCTCTGTCAGGTTGGAGTGAACTAGAAGAGACCCCTCCGTGTTACTTATGGAAAGCCTTTTCAGCGGATTGACAGTCTCAGACACAGTGTGTGTGTGTGTGTGCGTGTGTGTGCGTGTGTGTTTGGTGTCTGTGTGTCTGTGTGTCATGTCTGTGTGCGCGCGCAGTTTTACATACAAATACGTGTGTCTGCGTACGAACACAAATGTCAAATCTAAATCCATTCGATTTGCATTAATCTTTTTATTTTCTATAGTTCTAACCCAAAGATCATACATATATAATTCATGTACATATTTATTTCGCACGTTATTTCTTCACAGTATATGTATTTCCACTCGCTGTGATTCGAAAGGGGAATGGGAAATGGCGCATATTGTGTAATTATTCAGGGGCGGCCGTGAGCTTAGCGTGCCTGTATTGTGGTCATGTATATTTCATGTCGGCATGTATATTTAACATATCAATGTATAGCATACGGGGGTGGGGATGATGTATGGATCCTGACAACCCTCCTTGGACATTATGTGCACAATTACACTTCGCCCCGGCCCGTAAATCCTCAGGTCGACCAGAGTAAACAAAGGAGCCAGGAAGCCTGTGTGTGTGTGTGTGCGTGTATGTCTGTGTGTGTGTGTGTGTGTGTAAACATGTGTGTGGTGTGTGTGTGTGTGTGTGTGTGTGTGTGTGCGTGCGCAAAGAGAGGGGATGATGAGGGGCTGGCAGGGTTGAGATCAGCACAAGGTCATCGGTCTTCGGTGGACGTCATTCGCGGACGACGATGCGCTATGCAGCTCCCACAACATACTGATACTTCATTTGTCCATAAGTATATATATATATATATATATACAGTATACATACATATACTGTATATATTTACGGAGTTGTACTGGAGCGGGCACAATAAATGGCCATGTCTGTCTGGCAGCAAAGGCACAAAACTTCCAAACAAAAGCCCCGACGTCCATTCAGGCTTTCCCGGATGTCTCCGCGCGTCCTTTCAGTTAAATTCTTCCCTTCGGATACGAAGCGACACTATCGATTCGACCAAAGCGCTGTTCCGCCGCATTCAGATGCCCACGTGTTGATGCTAATGTTATTGGCTGCGGCCCTCCTCCTCCCGGCGGCCTTGTGAGACCACCCTGATATTCTTTTGCGTTTGTGTTTCACGATGAATACGAGCCCGGGCCTTGGTCGGGCAGCCATTTGATTTGGGAACGTGGCCTTACGTTGTTGTACCGCAAAAAAAAAACTCAACAGCCAATCAGAGCGGTCGCTGGGGCCTCTCTTTTTGCTCTCTTGTCGAATCTGAATTGGAAGTAAAGTGAAAAGCCTTCCTTGTAGATTTCTGTTGATCTTTTAACATCGTTATTTATTAGTGATTTATTCCTTCCTTAATTATTCATTAGTTATTTATTCTTTTTTTCAGATTAAAACAGTTTTGATTGCCACACTTTCTCGGGCCGCCATTGGCGGGGAATGAATGAACTGAAACTCCTCCCCCGAGCTCTGATTGGCCGGAGCATTTTCACATTTTTAGAAAAGGTGTTCAAGCCGGACGAGGGGGCCAGGCCGCCTCTACGGAGGGAGCCGAGAACAGGAAAGTGAACTTCACAAACAATGGGAGATCGGGAAGAACATGGCTGAGATCCGGACTGTACCACCTCGCTGTCCGCCATCGCTTATACACTTATATGTATTTAATGTGTCTTTTGTCTGAGTGTGTCTAAATCACGGGTCATCTATGCTCTACTACTAATGAGTATTAATGTAGGAACAGTGCTTTACAAATGATAATTCATTATTTACCACGACTTTATTACATTCTCAAGTGCTATTCTTATCCAGGAAAACAATGCAATTAATACTGGTTTGTAGGGAATCACAACCAGTGAATAGATCTAATAATCACAGATATAATCACAGGATTAGATTATTAGATATTATCTGGACTGACGTCAATAGAAGCCAAGGTGGATCGCATCCTTTATGATGTCTACGCTGAACCTGCTCGCTATGGATGGGAGATGTGTGGGCGAAACATTTAATTGTATTACCATGAATGCAGTGCACTGAAGTTGGACACCTCAGTTGTGTCTGTGTTTCAGTCTCTGCTGTTCCACTGGGGTGTATATTAAGGAAGGCAAGCCTGGTGTGTGTGTGTATGTGGGTGTGTGTGTGTGGCGTGTGTGTGTGTGTGTGTGTGTGTGTGAGAGACCATTGATCCGAAAGAGTGGTTGAGTGACAGGGGAACAAACAAGAAGAATGTCACGGCAACCGCTGACTTGCCTGTCATAGGAAACGGTAGTGAATGCACAACTGGACACACGCACATGCCACACACACCCGCACACACACACGCACACACCACACACGCACACACACACAAGAGGAGCTGCTGCTGATTCAGATGCTGACCTTGGGAGTGCAGTAGGTGTCAGAGTGTGTGTCACGCATCCTCATTGGCATTCAGCGGCGGCCCCGTTGACCGCACACGCACACACACGCGCGCGCACAACACGCACACACACGCGCACACACACGCAGCACACACATGCTATGTGACGGGAATGAGGAAACGCAACAATATCAATATTTTGAAATGTGTCCATGTTCCATCTGTGGGGATGGATGCGTGCATTTGGCTGTGTGTCTTTCTCCACACCCACACACACACACACACACACACACACACACCCAACAAAGCCACATCTGGTGGACTATTGGGGGACTAACTGTAAGGCTATTGGCAAAAACATTTACTGTTCCCGCAAAAACCTGTCGTGCTGCTGCTGGATCGCGCTGGTTTGCGAGTACGAACGTACGAGTATGAAATGCACAATTCAGTGGAAACTATAGATCCGGGCCGGCGAAACTCATTGGGGAAGGTTGAGCTTAGCGTGGGGGCCGGACTGAACAATGGACTGACCACAGGAATGGCACGCAACCCGCGCCAGCTTCGTGGTTATTTGTAGGAACTTCACGTGTTTTGCGTGTGTGGTTACGGATGAGGTGGAGAAATCGATAAGGATGACAAAATCAATCCAATTTGATCAAATTGCCTCCCGGGGGGCCGGAGTGGATCAGCTCGCGGGGCCTCATCTGGCCCCCGGACCGCATGTTTGACCCCCCCCCCCCTGCTATAAGATGTGTCAAATTCCACAAAAGGTATGTTTCCTCATGTGGAAAACAAAAATAATAATAGTAATCATAATAAACTCCAAACGAAACACTACAATTACTACAGTAACCTGTGAACCCCCCCACAGCGCGACGAGGAAAGACGTTCCTCAGAGGCATTTATCTCGACTCCAGATCGCCATGATCGTCACGCGGGCAACTCTGAACCCTGCTCATTTTTCACGGCGGGGCTTGTGAGAGGAGCCGACGTGCGACGGGCGAAAACAAAATCCATTTGAATTGAGACAATCACGCTCGCCTGACATCTCCACACCGCCCCCACCGCCCCCCCCACCGACCCCCCACTATCCCCCCACCACCAACCCCCAGCATGACTTATGAGAATCAGCGACGGGACCAGAACTGGAATACAAAATGCCTTGACATTTAATTGCCCGCCCGTGGGTCACCCCGCCCTGGCAATCTAGAAGCACAGCGGTAGATCAGCGCTGATGCCATTGACAGGCTTTCAGGAGCCAGCCCAGTGCCCACCGGTACCGCGGTGTCGAACACAGTGGCACGGTGGCGACGGCCACCTGGTCAATAATCAGTTAATAAAGACGGTGTTCTCTGAGAACGATGGCGGAATGATTGCTCTGTCAAATACGCTATCGAGCAGACACAGCAAAGGGCAGACAGAAACATGTTTCGGAGGCAATTGGAAAAAAAGCAGCGCGGCGAGCAACGCGGATTGGAAAATATTTACGGCGGAGTTATGATAATGAACAATATTGAAGTCAACCAGGGCCTACTAAATATTTATTTCTGATATTTATGCCGCCGCCCGTGTGCGTTTAGATGTTCGAATTTACCTACTTTTTGAAATATTGGATTTTTTATAACGTGCAACATTTAATTCACGATAAAATATGATGAGCCGAGTATAAAGATTTGATTTATCCCCGTAAAAGTGCATTATCTCAGCAGCCGGTGTCGGGAGGAGGTAAGAGAAACACAATAAATATCAGGTGTAATATCAATTTGCTTAGCACATGTTGTTGTGCTTGTTGTTGTTGTTGTTGTTGTCCGGAATAGAACCGTAAGCCGCGGCGTACTCCTTCATACGATTGTTTTCGCGGGTCAACCCCCCCCCGTGGGAGGGACGCGGCAACGGGACGCGTGTTTTACAGACTAATTACTGGAACGTGTTGCACAATGTCGCGGCGGTGGTTCCCAGCTGCTTTTACCGGACTAAAAAGTACCCTGAATATATGATATACGTATATATATATATATATATATAACTATTCCACACGTTTGACTTTAGGCAAATAATACTCCTCTCTTCTTCCAGTCGTGGTTTTTAATCATTTCAAATAAACAGGTCCCTCAGCGCTCCCAAAAAAAGAAGAGTTTTCATTCCGTTCGGTGCCGTTGTAGCCTGCCAACCATCACCGAGATACCATTTTATCAGCAAAAGTGTCTCACACACACACTCATACTTACCTACAGTATATATAGTGTTGCAGTGTCAATAGTGTTTTTTTTGTTATTAAAAAAATGAAGATTGCAGAGTAATCGGCTCCGATGGCCAAAATCAAATATTTAAATATTCCCCAATCAAACACTTTGCATTTGGAAGGGAGAGTTTCTCCCTCCAGTGAGACGAGGAAGAGGAG
>PIJE02000675.1:198963-203963 GCA_002895965.2 Coryphaenoides rupestris | reverse complement strand
TTATTGATGGTGATGAGGCAGCGATTGTTTGAATAATTCCCAGCATACTACTAGATCGTAGGTGTCTGGGAAAAAAAGCCCATTTTAAAATCCTTAATGTTTTTATAATATTTTCATATTTTTTGTAATGCTCAATGTATTACTGTAGGTGCGTCTCTATAAATCATAGTGTCAAACTAGCCTCGCGAGACTATCTGGATATTCACATTTGCATTTCCTAATGAATCTCAGTCTGGCGCTGGGAGGGCAGCAACTGAACTCCATGTTTTTTTAAACAACTTGAGGCCGCAACACTCCAGCCAATCAGAGTGGAGCTATGCTCTCGCTGAATCCGATGGGAAGTAAAGCAAAAACATAGTCTGATCTGAGAAAAGTATATTACATTCTCTCAGTAATATTTTTGGTTGTTGTTGTAGTTGTTGTTTTGATTGCTACACTTTCCCTGACACCGCCATTGCTTTTTGCCACCAGGTATGAGTGTGATTAGACATTGCAAGCCGTTTCACAATTACCATGTGACTACCATCTAGTGACATCACAAGTGGGAATGTCCACCGTCCTAGATGTATGCTGACAGCCGCCGTCCCGGGCGACTGCCTGCCAGAGGCGCTCCTAGCGATCTTGTACTTTTGTAACTTTTTTTCGATCTTTATCTACTTGCTTTAGAATTCTTGTTATTTAATTAGTAAGATAATTTATTTGTACAGCCGAACAAGATGGGTCAGTGAGTTCTTTCTCTGTTTTTACTCGCTATTTTTATAGCACATTTACTGTGCCCGACGCCCGGCATGGCGGATGCGCCGCGGGGCTTCATTGTTTCCACAAGAGATCAGCTGTTGAACCTCCGACTGTGTGGTGGGACCAGCGGGAGACCCGACATCCCCAGGGAGGTGAGGAGGAGATACCGGGGCTGCAGGGCCGGGAGGAGAAGACGGCTAAAGAAGAGAAGATATCGACCGTATCTCCCGTCCGTCGTCATGGGGAACGTACGATCTCTGGTGAACAAGATGGACGAGTTAACATCACTCACAAGGAGCGAGAGTGTGTTTCTGGAGGGCTCTGCTATGTGCTTCACGGAGACATGGCTGCAAGTCGCTGTTTATGTGAACAACAGAGGGTGCAACCCTGGACACATTTCAGTTAAGGAACGTATGTGCAGCCAGAACTGAACATCGAACTGATGGCAGTAAGTCTCCGTTCATATTACCTGCCCAGAGATTTACCCAGGCCATTGTTATTGTTGTTTACGTGGCTAACACGTCCTGGTCTACCTGGTCTACCTGAGGCCCCTCTATAAACCTGCGGTCCAGAGGCAACCAGTGGTCACCAGAACTGTACAGAGGTGGTCGCAGGATGCAGAGGAGACTCTCCAGGGCTGTTTTGAGCTGACAGACTGGGATGTTCTCTGTAATGGACATGGGCAGGACATAGACGGACTCACAGGCTGCAGAACGAACGATGTAAATTCTGCAGGTGGACGCTCCACTAGTGGCCTGGATTACTAACTACCTCACAGGTCGGCCACAGCATGGGAGGCTGCAGAGCAACATGTCGGACACTATAGTGAGCAACACGGGAGCACCTCAGGGGACAGTCCTGTCTCCCTTCCTGTTCACACTTCTGCCACTCTCCCAAAACCGGTCAGCATCAGAGGGACCGAGGTGGACATTGTGGAGGAATATAAGTACCTTGGTTTTCACATAGACAATAAAATGGACAGAGGCCCTGTATAAGAAAGGTCAGTCGCCTGTATTTCCTACGGAGACTCAGATCTTTCAACGTCTGCAAAACCATGTTGCAGATGTTCTATCACTCTGTGGTGGCCAGCGTCATCTTCTACGATGTTGTGTGCTGGGGCAGCAGGGTGAAGGCAGCCGACGCCAACAGACTCAATAAGCTCATCGGGAAAGCGGGTTCTGTCCTGGGAGTGGAATTGGAGTCTTTGGTGGAGGTCTCGGAGAGGAGGATGCTGAGTAGACTACTCAGTATTATGGACAACGCCTCCCATCCCCTGCACGCCACACTGGAGTCATACCAGAGCACCTTCAGCCGTAGACTGAGATTACCGAGGTGCACCACAGAACGCCACAGGAGGTCCTTTCTGCCTGTGGCCATCAAACTCTATAACTCCTCCCCCCTCTGTGGGAAGGACAGTTGAAATACAAGACAATGAACACCGAGCAATATCATGTGCAATATTACCTTTCAACATCATGTGGATTTTTCCTCAGTATTAAGTGCAGTACGTCCCCTAACCATTATTATTATCACAGTATTACACTTCAACTATGCCAAATTGTTTTCGCCATCTGAATATCTTATCTTGCCTATATATTTTTATATTTGACATTGTACATTCTACATTTGTAAATCTGTTAGTTCAGTTTATTTTTATTATTCTGTTTCCATATTTCCATATTGTTTTATTGTACTGTATTGCTATGCAACCTGGCACAAGAATTTCCTTCGGGATTAATAAAGTTCTATCTTGACTTACCTGTCGGTACAGTCCACTGGGTAGGCTGGTAGACTGATCTAGTCAGCATACGTCTAGGTGGACATTCGCACTTGTGATTCACGACACGGCAGTCACATGGCAATTGTGAAACGGCTTGCAGTGGCTAATCACGCTCACACCTGGTGGCATACCGTGTCCCCTTTCATTTGTGGCGCTCCTTGTTTGCAATGAACTGAAACCCCCCCTCCCCCGAGCTCTGATTGGTCTTTGCAATTTTAGATATATATATTTTTTTCTTTCAACGGGCTGGAAACTCTAACTAGTCTGCTGTTCTCAGATCAACCCACGGCGGGATCATTTCAGGTCTCGTCTCACATCGTGAGAGCCAGCTAATGTGAGCTGTGTGAAGACCGCACGTGCACCGTGAGTTTTCCATTTTGTTTATACAATTACCGGCTAATAAACAGCTAATTACCACCTAGCAAGCGTGCGCACGTCTGCAGCCAGACGCTGTGTCAACAAGCAGGCACTTCTGGGCACACAGACACTAGCGTTGCAGCTCACATGGGCTTCTCTCTGTGCTTGCTTCAAACACATAGTCTTCCTCTCAAACATTTCCTGAATACAGAAGGTTTTTAAGCCGTTTGGTAGAAGTGCAATGATACATAAAGAGTCATGTTGAATGTTCTCCTTGCGGCAACGCTGATCAGTTAAGAATACATTGTTATTCTATTCTAATTCTGCAGCATAAACCTTCTTACATTTACGTTCACGTGATTTCATTTAGTATTTAGTATAGGCATTTTTATCCCAACTGACTCACCAACCGGGCGCCATTAAAGCCAAGCTCTTCTAAACTGAAAAGGGGGATCTGATGTTGGGTTTGTATGAGTTACATACAAATGTTCACGATTTACGACAACGACGACGATACACGGACACACCAACGGACACACGGACACAAGGACGACGCACATGCACGCGTTGACGGACAATTTCTTTAAAGCTTACGGATAACCAGTCTTCGTGTGCCGCTGTTGGGTGGCGGAGGGAGTTGACCGTGACATGAATCACGCGTTTAAATGAAACAACACTTAATGCGTTCCGTATGTGACAGCTAAATATAACCTGGTCCAGCCGGTGAGCTACGAGGGTGAGACGCGTGGCTTACACACCGCCTTGACAAATACCTTCCTCTCTAGCTCTGCCCATCTTCCTAATCTTCGGCTTCATCGGCCAGAGCCTAATGAGTGAAGGAGGTGGAGGAGGAGGAGGAGGAGGAGGAGAAAGAAGGAGGAGGAGGGGAGTGGAGGAGAGGAGGAGGAGGAGGGGAGGAGTGTGGGGAGAGGGGGGAGGAGGAGGAGAGGAGGAGGGGAAGAAGTAGGAGAGGAGGTGATGAGCAGGAGAAGAGGAGAGGGAAGGAGGAGATGGGAGGAGGAGGAGGAGGAAGGAGGAGGAGGGGAGGGAGGAGAGAGGAGTGAGGAAGGAGTGGAGGGGGAGGGGGAGACAAGGTGGTGGAGTATGTGTGTGTGTGTGTGTGTATGTTGGTGTGTAGTGAATAGCTATTCTAATCTACCTGACTCAGGCCAGGTGAGGCTGCTTAAACCACCAACCCTTCACACACACACACACACACACACACACACACACCACACACACACACACCACACACAACAACCCCACAACAAAGAGGATGAGGGAGGGGAGGATACATTAAGGGGGAGGAGAAGGGAGGGACCAAGGGAGGAGGAAGTGGAGAGGTGGGTGCAGCAGTTTGGGTTCCTCGCCTCCCGTCCTTGTGCAGGTTCCTAATAGCGTCATAAATACATGAAGACGTCAAGGGCTCTGCGGCCGCTAATGGAGGCGCTGGGGTGAGGAAGAGGAGGAGGAGGAGGAGGATGGAGGAGGAGGAAGAGGAGGAGGAGGAGGAGAAGAGGAGGAGGAGGGAGAGGAGGAAGAGGAGGAGGAGGAGGAGGAGGAGGAGGAGGAGGAGGAGGGAGGAGTCAGGTGCATTCAGCCGCCGTCAGCATCCCTGGGTGGGGGGTGGTGACAGATCTGTGGGTGGTGGTGGTGGTGGTGGTGGTGGTGGGGGGGTTGTGGCGTGTGTTTGATGGACACCGCATACATGGGTACATGGGCACCTTCAAGAGGCATGAATCACGTCAGCGGCGACAATACAACGGCGGCGGCGCACAGTTGCAGTCGCGGGGCGATCTATAGGACGACATCCCCGCTGATGCATGGCGCTTCTGCTCCTGCTGTTTGTCTATATTTCACTGGAGCAATTGCTGCCACGACACACACACGCCAGCCAACGAAAAGGTGGCTTCTGCAGGGCTCCTCCGAAATCAGGACAGAGGAAGGTGATGATGACGATGATGATGATCCCTGAGCAAGACATCCTCTAACTGCTGACGTGGTGTTGGTTGTTACCTTCCATGGTTGACACCGCCATCGGTGTATGAATGCGTGAATGTGAGGCAATACTGTAAAGCGATCGGGGACATCGGCCGCGTCTGAAAGGATCATCACGGCTACTGCG
>PIJE02000675.1:188963-191463 GCA_002895965.2 Coryphaenoides rupestris | reverse complement strand
CACAGAGTCATGCTGTGCACCCCACAGTCTGACGGCTGCTGCCAGCCGCCGCCGCCGCCGCAGCAGAAATCGTCCGCTCGTCAGACCCGCCTGTGTGTTTGTTACTGCCCAGTTTCGGTGAGTCGACACCCACCCGCCAACCCAGTCTCTGCAGGTTCCCAGCAGGCAGGCAGGCAGGCAGGCAGGCAGGAAGGAAGGAGGTGGAGGAGTGAGCTGCCGTCGACCTCGCCGACTCCAGGAAGGTTCGACGCGTCGCCGGTTGCTGCTGTTGTTGTTGATCCGAGAGTTCAGAGAGCCTTCTCTTCCGCTGCTGCACGCTGCCCGCTGCTGTTTGTAGCGCGCGGGTTATTTGGGTCACTGTCGCCTTCCCTGTCAGCCGGACACAGTCTGGACCGTCTGGAACCTGTCTCATTAGCACGGCGTCCCCTCGTCCACAGATCCGCCCGTCTCACTGCGTGGGGGGTGCTGTGTGCGCTGTGCCTGTCTCTCTCTCTAGCAGGGTTTCTCAAATAGGGGGGTGAGAGCTGAAGCTAAATACCACCTCAATTAAAATGAAGCACATCCAAGTTAGTACTTAAATCTTTTCCAAAAAGCGTCAACAATCAACAATAAGTGACAACCACAAGCAGAAATAACTTGTTCCTCCACATAAGTCTGTTTCATGTTCATGTTGTTCCCTCCCCAGACATGTGTTGTGGTGGTGAAAGGGGTACTTACCCTTAGACAGCGGTAGATTAGTCAGGAATCATTTGAGAACCACTCCTATGTGTCCTCCTCTCTCCTGCCAGATCAGCTCTACTGTATGTCGCCTCTTCATCTGCAGTAATACTTTACAATAAAGTCACGCTAATTGACCGTGAATTAACAGTAATTCATGCAGTGATATGCATTAACAGGCAAGTTAACAGTTAACAAATGGTCCAGTAATCATTTACTAAAAATGTTCATTTGTTCATCGATAACCGAGGTAGTGGTGTTCATGTGAAGTAAGATATTCATTTATACATTGTTTTCCCTCACCCCGATGCTAATGATATATTAATAATGTGTATGACTGCATTAATTAATGGCTCATCGAGGTGCCTTCTTGCACATTTGTGAAGTGTTGTCTGCTCCTTTTCCAGGAGCTGCTTCTGCACCAGCTGTGCGTTCTGCTTCCCGTTCCTTCATGTGGTTTTGTTTCACTGGTTTCATTGGGTTCATTAGGGTTCATTAGGGTTCATTCTCTCTGCTTCTGTGGCGGCGACCCAAATGTTCCCTCCTTACTGCCGGCGCCGTCTCGGGTTGCTCCTCGCGATCGTGTACTTTTTAACTTTATTTTCTGTCTGTACTGTGTCGCTATGCAACCTGGCACAAGAATGTCCTTCGGGATTAATAAAGTTCTATTCAATTCTGCTCTTAAACTCCTTGAACATCTCTTCCACGTCTGTCACGTCGGTCCAACCGGAGAGGATTTGACCGTCGGTGATCAAATCGTGGTCATGGTCTTGACCTATCTTCTCCGACTACTTCTCAATACCATTGCCAACTTGTTTTGTTTCCTAAATATCTAACCTATATTTTTCTAGGCTTAGTCACTGACTGTACGTGTATTACTTTATTATTCTATCGTTTATTATTCTATTGTTATTCTTAGTTGTTGGTATTTTGAGCAACCTCTGGCAAAATAATTTCCTCCGGGATTAATAAAGTTCTATCTTATCTTATCTTATCTTCGCCCATCATCCTTTGCTTGCTCTTGTTTCTTGTTTATATTTCTTTAAGCCAATCACAATCACCTCGGGCCCAGAATACACCAACGATGCCCTTGCAAAAAAATAAATGTCCTTGTTTTCGTGGCAACATTTGCACTTGGTGGAGGTGCGTCCTGGCATTAAAATGGCTTAAAACTCACACATGTTTTCAGCGGGTGGGCCTTGCTTGAAGGTTGTTGTAGAATCGCTTCTCCTGTCCAGTCCCTGACCAAGACGTGGACGCGAGGTCTGGAGCTGATGGTCCCCGGGCGCGAACGGTCGAGAACGGCTGGCCCCCTGCTCCTGGCTGCCTCTGGAGGGGACAGGATAACCCAGGACGGGTCAAAAGCAGAGACTTAATTTCCACGGGGCCGCCCTCCCTGCATGTGTGTGTGTGTGTTTGGCGGTCACCACTTCCAGCATGCTGTGTTTGTGACCATAAAAAAAGTGTGGATTAATAAAGTTGTTGTTGTTGTTGTTCTTCTTCTTTTTCTTGTTGACAGCGACTTTGAAAGTGGTAACTGTGTCCTGAAACAGTGTCCTGTATATCCCCGCTGTCTCCATCCTGGTTCCGGTCAGGCTGACAACCCTGGACCTCTTCTCAGAGCATCTCGCATGCTCTGTGAAATGTGTTGTATTCTATTGTATAGGGATTGTACTGTGTGTGTGTGTGTGTGTGTGTGTGTGTGTGTGTGTGTGTGTGTGTGTGTGTGTATAGTACGTATGTGCAAGGCTGATTGCTACGGGTGTGTGTGTGTGTGTGTGTG
>PIJE02000675.1:173963-181463 GCA_002895965.2 Coryphaenoides rupestris | reverse complement strand
TAAGTATAATTTGATATTTTTATATTTTCATTGAGTTTGCAAGTGTGCTTGGTTGGTTGCCATGTATGCAAGTTAGTTATCTGATCATTCCTTCATGCATCCACCCATGCATTCACCCATTCATTCGGTCATTCATTCATTCTAAACTCACCGAAACACAACCAACACAACTGACCTCAACTTAAGCCACCTTAAGCCACCGAAACACAACCTTCGACCCCCCCTGTAACATAACCTTGCCTCCACTCTCACATATCCTCACGTCAACTCAATTCATCCATCCATCCATCCATCCATCCATCCATCCATCCATCCACATAGCTTACCGGCCTCCTCCCCCTCCTCCTCCTCCTCCTCCTCCTCCTCCTCCTCCCCATCTCAGACCCCCACCATCTCACCAGGCCAGTGGGTTCACCGCTTAAACGTAAAGCCGCTGAAAGGGAACGACAGCCCTCAGACTGGGTCCTATGTTGGGGAGGGAGGGGGGGGGGTACACCTTACACTGTACAGTGTATGTAAAGCTCGTGTGAATAGACCCCACAGTCAGGACACTCGAGGGCTAGACTGGTGCCAGAGAGACGACGGCGGTGGTGGTGGTGGTGGTGGTGGTTGGGAGTGGTGGTGCTGGTGGTGGTGGAGGGTTGGGGGGGGGGTGGTGGAGGGGTGGGGGGCCATGGTGCTGATTACCTGCCTTGTCCACTCTTGTCAAAGCCCAGTGCACACAGGGTATCGGTCTGACGGTATCTGTCACATTCCCAGAACTGAGCTGAGCTGAACTGAGTTGAACTGAACAGAGCTGAGCTGAGCTGAGCTAAACTAAACTGAGCTGCGCTGAACTGAACTGGAATAACTAAATTAAATTAAACTGAACTGAACTCAGCCTGAGATAAAAAAAACCTGCCAAAAAAAAACTGAACTGAACTCAGCTGAGCTGAACTGACCTGAGCTGAGCTGAGCTAAACTAAACTGAGCTGCGCTGAACTGAACTGGAATAACTAAATTAAATTAAACTGAACTGAACTCAGCTGAGATAAACTAAAGTAAGTTAACTGAGCTGAACCGAACTGAACTGAACTGAGGTGAACTGAACTGAACTGAACTACAACATAATAAAATACACACAATAGGCAGGATAGCATCAGGCTAACGGCTGTAGCGAGCTAGCTCAGGGTGCTCCACTCCACAGCCAGGAGGTTCTACGTTGAAGCCCCGACGTCCACAGTCTACACACATAGACATATGTAATCTCTACTATGAAAAAACTCAACTCCAGAAATCATATTTTGTTGTTCTCCATGAATGTCGGTCTAGTCACCCAACAGAGAGTCGGTACTTAAGGTTATCTCCTCAAATGATGAGAAGTCCAGTAAGATGGAATGGAAGGGGAATACTGTATGTAACCAATATTTTAGGCACACACACACACACACACACACACACACACACACATCACACACAACACACACACACACACACACACACACACACACACCAAACACACACACACACACACACAAGGCTTGGAGACACACCAACCAACATACACACACACTGTTCCACATTTATGTGGAACAGGGCAATTTTCCTTCTCATTTCAACGGCACAATCCCATCTCAGCCCCATCTCCCAAATGCTCCGACCCCTCCCTCCCCCCCCCTCCCCCCACCGCCACCCCCTCACTGCCACAACACACAGCACAGATGAGAGAGGGGGGAGAGGGAGAGAAAGAGAGAGAGAGAGAGAGAGAGAGAGAGTGGGGAGAGAGAGAGAGAGAGAGAGAGAGAGAGAGAGAGAGAGAGAGAGAGAGAGAGGAGAGAGAGAGAGGAGAGAGAGAGAGGCAGAGAGAGCGAGGAAGAGGCAATGAACTAAGGGAGCAAAACCTTGCCTCCTTCTCACATGATCCCCTCCCTCCCTCCCACCCCCCCCCCTCACCCCTCTCCCCCCCCCCCCCACCCCTCCCCCCACCCCCCCCCCCCCCCACCCCCCCCCCCCCCACCCCCCTCTAACCTGATACTAATGTTTGTATGTATGAAGCAGCAGCAGTTGCTCCTGCCACACACAACACACCACCTAAGTGGCTTTGTGCTCGGCTCCTCCACTGACCAGGACGCCACAAAGTGGACGTTAACAAAACATGCTTATTGGGAGGATGCTGCCTGCAGTGCTGACATGTCTCTGATGTCTCTTGAGCGTGTGATTGGTCGATATCCTGCGTGCCTTGATTATTCGAATGTGCCCGTGGGAGTGTGTGTGTGTGTGTGTGTGTGTGTGTGTGTGTGTGTGGTGTTTGGTGCTGGCTGGCTGGCTGGCTGGCTGGCTTAATTGGCCTCGCCTGGCCCAGTTAGAGTCTGGGGACCAGTGCACCACAGGTTAAGTCAGCCACCGGCGCGGACGCTCAAGGAGAGTGCCTGTGTCCTTGGAGGAGCCCCGAGCTAAAGCCACTTATGTGGCATTGTGGCATGAGGCTATGCTAGTACAGTGGCACAGGTGTGCAGCTAGCCTCACCCAGCCCACCAAGCCTCCAGGACCTGACTCCAGGTGTCAGGCTGCTTCTGAATCAGCCACCCACCATTTAAACATTTTTTTAAATTAAGTTTGCAACATTGCGATCAAATCAAAGAAGATATATTTTTAATTGCAATTAATTAGTTGGGGGGTTTTTATGCGAGCTAGAAAAAACCCCAATTAGTTAGCTTTGTTATCTAATAAAACACATTGCAGTTCTGAAGTATATATTATAGAGGTATTAATATTTCAGAAGTGCACACTAGGGGGGGTCGACCGATTCCAGCGTTAATTTCCAGAATCTTCCAGCCTCCACAGAGAGAGAGGTTGCTGGCTGCTAACAAGCGCCAGCCGCACGGTGCAGAGCTAGTCGAGGAACTACTAGGTTGCTAACAAGGCCACGGTCACACACACACACACACACACACACACACACACACACACACACACACACAGCCACACACACACACAGCCACACACACACACACACACACACACACAGAAAAGAAAGAGGAAACACAATGCTAATGCAAAACATCCAAAGACTCAGCTGAGACAACACTAAGTACGGTGTAACTGACAGTAAGGTGCACCAATCAGGATTCGGATGGCGTAGTGGGCGGGGCAGTCAGCCGAAGCAATGTGGCATCTGAATGTGGAAACATAATATTGATCCCTGTCCTCAGATGGAAGCGGGAGATCGGCGGACCACTTTTGACGAGAATCACTCGATGTAATAGGAGTGAAATATCTGACTGCTTCGTTTAGTTCAAAACGGGTCGAAGAGTTGAAATCCAAAGGAAATGGAGACGTGGATGAGAAGTGGGTTCTTCTCTGTAGGGGGGCGCGGGGTCATCTAGATGAAGTACTTCAGTAAAAGCAATCATACCACACTGTATGAAATACTCCAGCATTGAAAATGTTATTTAAGTGAAGGAACAAAAATGTTAGTATCAAAATATACTGTATAATGTGCCAAAAGTAACATTAACCAACAAGTAAAATGACTCATTATCCAGGATTGCCCATTTCAGAATAATATCTGTTATATTATTGGAATCTAATTATAGATTAAGATAGTTTAAGATATATTAATGTGTTCATCGCGATAATGTTGTATGTTTCAAGTTATATAATACATGTCCCACTGTGGGGAAGTAATATCACGCAATGTTAATTTTCTTTCTTTTTAAAGTAACGAGTAACTACAGCTGCCGACTAAGTACAATATTTACCAACGACGGAGTAGAAATAATCAAGTAAAATACGAGTACAGCTTTCCACCGCTGGGCATTCTTGAGCAAGATATTAGAGATATACTGTATACATACATACAGTATCTGCTGCTGGATTAGATTGAGCTAAGTGTAGCCCTTTTACCCCTATAATAAAGAGGGCAGGGCCCTAGGTTCTTCAATCAATCTTAAATTATTAGTTTTGATTTCCTATATTATGCTAACCATATAACACCAGCACCCTTATTAAATATTAACCACTAAACACACACAATATCCACACTACACGTATTTAGTAAGCCAACCAACAAAAAGGTAAGTAGTTAAAACGTTTACTTATTTGAGAACAATATAAGTGCATGTCACAGATCCCATATCACACATCCTATTATCATACAGGCTACAAATAATTAACATTACTAACTAAGCCGGCACATAAAAGAAACAAAATAAAACAATCCTTTACAAAAGAAAACCCCGTTGCAGGCCTGTTGATGAATAGTCCTCTTCGCTCCTCCGAGCCAAGAGAACTCGGTCGGCTACTCACACGTCCAGGTGAAACGCGATGGGCGTCCTTGAAGGTCCGTGGAAGTCCGTGAGAGTACTGGGAAAGTCCGTGGAAGTCCGTGAAAGTCCTGAGGAAGTCCGTGGAAGTCCGTGGAAAGGACAACGGCGCTCCTCACTGCTTGTCGCGTGATTCCCTTCGCCCGAGCCAGGTCAGCCAACCCGCGTGGTCACACCCGCTATCTCGTGCGGCGGTACCTCGGAAACCCCGTGGCAGTAGCGTCGCTAGCTGCGTTAGTTAGCAGGCCACTGTTCAGCTACTTCTGTCAATTAACTGACCGGGGCGCATGTGAACCGGTCTGGTGGAGCCCCCAAGCCCCCAAGCCCGTGTTAAACTCCGTCTTCAATCCCGTGTTGCTGATATGTCATCAAACAATACCTCACTCCATCAGCAAACATGTGCTCTCCCAAACGAACGTCTTTTTTTTTCTTTCTCCAGCACGTCCTCCTCTCCCCCACTCGACCTTCACTGCAAAAACCCTCATCGCGCCCCCTCCTGGCTGGATGGCCATATTAGAGTTAAATTAAGCAAAGGATACAACATTTACAAAGTGTGCAACATTAGACAAACATCGACAAAACATTATGAAAAATAATAAACTCTTATATAATATTGTTTATTCTTTTGAATAACCAGAACCCGAATTTCAACTGGGTTACATAAGTTACCGTAAGTTACTTTGGCTAAACAACAAATCAAAAAGAATTGTATATAATATAACGTCTAGCCAGTGAGTGCTGGATAATAATTCGGTATTCTGAGGTTTCTGCCGTCCATCAGTGCGTCGTTAACGCCGAGCGAGCGACTGAAGAAGATTGTGAAAAAGTATTTGCATCATTTTCTCAGCAAACTTTCCTGTCAGAGCGAGCCATAGGTCACACCTATGGCTCGTCACACATAGGTCACTATATAGAGAGCGCAGTGATCTGACATTTCAGGGTTCTGCTTATGCTCCGTGTGTTTCTTGTTTGCTGCAGCATGAACTTTATCTTACATGTGTGAGTGTGTGTGTGTGTCGTGTGTTTGTGTGTGCTGGGACTGTGTTGTGTGTGTGTGTGTGTGTGTGTGTGCGTTGTTGTGTGTGTGTGTGTTGCTGTGTGTTGTGTGTGTGTGTTGTGTGTGTGTGTGTTCTGTGTGGAGAGGTGTCTCATTCAGCTGTACTTCATGTCCCTCTCTCTCTCTCTCTCTCTCTCTCTCTCTCTCTCTCTCTCTCTCTCTCTGTCTCCCCACACGCTCTCTCTCTCTCTCTCTCTCTCTCTCTCTCTCTCTCTACTCCCCTCTCTCTCTCTCCCTCGCTCTCTCTCTCTCTCTCTCCTCTCTCTCTCTCTCTCTCTCTCTCTCTCCTCTCTCTCCTCTCTCCTCCTCCTCTCTCCACCTCCCACCTCTCTCTCTCTCTCTCTCTCTCTCTCTCTCTCTCCTCTCTCCTCCCTCTCTCTCTCTCTCCCTGCTCTCTCTAATGCTCTCGCCCACCCTGCTGCTCCGCAGGGACCGGCTGACCCAGCTAGCTCCACACCCCTCTGACTCACGGCCCCGCAAACCACCACCACCACCACCACCACCACCACCTCCGCCCTCCATCCCCCGCTGTCAGACCCACTGCTGAGCTGGTACAAGGAGGGACAGAGAGAGAGAGAGAGAGAGAGAGAGAGATATATGATCATCTATCACTAATCATATCACCTACAACATCTCTCTCCAATAATGAAATTATGAGATGATCTTTAATGAGGACATTGTTATATTGTTTGTACTCACAGCCTATACTTTAATACAGAAATGAATACATAATGCATCCAAATTTAGCCCTTCTGCAGTGAAACAAACAACTGTTTACGAACAGTTGAAAGCTAATTCACACCGCAAATAGATGAGCTTTACAGTACTGACACACACACACACACACACACACGCACACACACACACACACACAAACACACACACACAGCGTACGCACCCAAAAACAAAGTAATTGAACAAAGACGAAAGAATGAAAGGAAGAATGAAAGGAAGGAAGAGAGACAGACAGACCCACGCGGTCCTTAATGATACACTCGATGGCCCTCGGCGGCGTCTATTCCAAGCCTGCGTGCTCCTCATTGTAAATGGCGTTCCCAGCGAATGCATTGTGGCCCGCGCCTCTCACATAGAGTTTGCCTCATTACTGCTGCTGCTGCTGCATGGAATGTGACACCGCGGGACCAGGCGACGTATATATATCTACATCTACATCTATTTCTATATCTATATCTATATCTGTGTCTGTGTCTGTGTCTGTTGTGAGCGGGGGGGGGGACGCGGGTGACACCGGGACATCGCGTGGCATCACCAGGGCGGGGCGGCGGTAGGTAGCTCAGGAGGCAAGAGCGGTTGTCTGGAAATCCGGGAGGGTTGCTGGTTGTCGCCTTGCGTGGCTGCAGACCCGGAATAATGGCCGACGTTCAGCACCACCGCGCTACAGGACAGCGTTCAGCAGCGCGTCACCGATCAGAACCCGGGACAGCACCGCACAGCCTCGTTGGGGGGGACAGCAGCAGCCGGGGGGGTTCCCGATATCGCCGTGTTGGCGTTGTTCCCACGACATCATCATCATCAATGTTGGTCCAAGGCCAACATTGGCCAACTGACCAATCACCTCGTCGCCTTTGGGGACGGAGAGGTTAAGGTTAGGTTAAAGTTAGGATTGAGGGGAGAGAGAGGTTAAGGTTAGGATCGAGGGAAGGGAGAGGTTAAGGTTAGGTTAAGGTTAGGATCAAGGGAGGTAGAGTTTAAAGTTAGGATTGAGGGGAGAGAGAGGTTAAGGTTAGGATTGAGGGGAGAGAGAGGGTAAGGTTAGGATCGAGGGAAGGGAGAGGTTAAGCTTCTGACATGTTACTTCTACTCATGTGGGAGCAACAATTTGATCGCGGTGACGAGAGAGAATGCAGTCAGACGTTGTGATTGTCACCATGCTGGGGCCGGCCATATTGTCTGTCTGTCTGTCTGTCTGTCTGTCTGCCTGTCTGTCTGCCTGTCTGCCCGTCTATCCGTCCGTCTATCCGATCTAATCGCCGCCGTCTTTCCGCTGATCTCGTCTCGAAAAGTACTTCAGCGTGGAATGAACCCCTCTGCGGTTCTTTGATTGTCTCCCAGCATGACAGGAGTTGTTACAGCCGTCGCTTGAGTGTCTATCTCTCCCGGACCCGCAGAGGCTTCAGC
>PIJE02000675.1:151739-173058 GCA_002895965.2 Coryphaenoides rupestris | reverse complement strand
TGACGAAATACCATCAAGGTTCTGCTCTGCACCTCTCTGTGTGTGTGCGTGTGCGTGTGTGTGTGTACTGTACGTGCACGTGTGCGAGTGTGGTTGCGTGTGTGTGTGTGATTGCGTGTGTGTGTGTGTGTGTGTGCGTGTGTGTGTGTGTGGTGGGGAGGGTTACACACAACATTTTCATCAATGTAGAACTCCCTCACTCTCCGTTCATTCCCCCTTAATCCATACCTCACAGGTATTTCAAGAACATTGTTCTATTATTCATGTCTACTGGCTTTCAACACATTACGCTGTGTGTGTGTGTGTGTGTGTGTGTGTGTGTGTGCGTGTGTGTCTGTGTGTGTGCGTGTGTGTGTGTGCAAGTAAGTAAGTAAGTAAGCAAGATTTTATTGATACAGCGCACGTATTTAACACAGGGTTACAAAGTGCTGCACTAGAGATATAAATACAATACAGAATACACACATATTATAATACAATACACAATAACATACATACATACATATATAAACAGGCCATAAACAAAACATAAATTACAGCCCCTTTGCAGGGATTGCAGTTTTTTTAAGCTGCTTACAGACAGAGGGGGGCAGACAGCAAAATCGCAATCACCCTTGGATTTGCAGAAGGAGCATAAAGGGTATAAATAGGAGACCTTGGTCGGATCATCTGAGTGTCCTGGAGGTTAAATATGGATGCAGAGGTTCAGAAATGCATGAAGGGGCGAGGAGGCTCACGTAGGGCCTTGTGAAGTAATGAGTAGTATCTTGAAATCTATTCTATACTTTACAGGGAGCCAGTGAAGGGATGCATCAGGGTATGTGTGGTGTGTGTGTGTGTGTGTGTGTGTGCGTGTTAGTGACAATAACATTAAATTGAAAATGTGCCATCTTGTGTTTGTCTATAAATATACATATTACTTATACTTAACGGCAAACACACACACTCTCTTTTACACGCTAACAAATACATCTTACAATGTCACAGTGCACAACTTATAATGCACCGTGAATTATGGGGCAGTGATATAATCTCGTATTACCGTCAGTTATAATACATTAAATAAACAATGAACACAATGCACGATGAACATTGTTCTAATGTCTAATGCGTGCTTGTCAGTGAGTTATTATATTCCCATATGATTGCGTTATATCACGTTATGAATGTACACAGACCATGGCCACAGACTTGGTTATTCTAAAAGGTCTCGGCAAGGCCTGTGTTTGCCCGTGATGTGCACAGCGTACCTTGTGTGACAGCTGAGGGTATAATCTCGTCTCGTCGTCGACTGTGATGTCAGCGATGTGCTCAATTTGCCATTTTTCTATGTAATCCATGCGATACAACACACAAGCCGGCGTTCCGCTCGCGGATCATGTAACGCGTATTGTTCTTACCTTTGTCGCGCGCCGACGGCGGTGGTCTGTGAATGTGCGTTTCGCTTTCCGAAGGCTGACCAAGCGAGCATATGTGGACAAAAATGTGCTCCCCGTGCTCCCATAACCGCAATGCCTAGTACGCACACAACCCACACACACACACACCACACACACACACACACCACGCACACACAACCTGTCCCAAATCCTCTCACAAGTATATTCTCATAGAAATTCATGCATTTCGCGGCGAATAAGCGCATGATACCCGCATCAAAAGGAACCGGGGGAACACATCGGCAAATTTCCCGGGGAACCTTTGTTATATACCTGCGGGTTAAGTGCGGGTTGATGCATTATGTATGTCAACTCGGAGATACCGCGTCGAAAAAAAAAAGACCGAAAGAGATCTCGGCGAAAAAAAACCCCGGCGTTTGAATATGCGGCGCAAAGACTTTTCTAAATCCTCGGGGGGTTGTGTGTTTGTCACATTTCCGCGTTATAATCTGCCGCCGTGTCTTTGTACGGCGTGAAGAACTTCCACGGGAGACCTTTGACAGCTCAACACCGTATATACCGTTCTTCCCGTGGGTCCGCGGAGACAATAATCCGACGTCACGACGTACAACAAACATACTTCCAACCCGGGTGGGAGATAAATAGCGGAACGTTAACGTATCCTCTGAGGTTTAGCGCTTTTTCAAAAGACACAATAGAGAAGAGATTGTATGAAAAAAAAAAACATATTTCACGACTATCATTGTGTAGGCGCGACTTACCCACCTGCACTCTCTCTAATAACGATGACTATTTGCTTTTCTCCTCTCAGAGAGCAACGCTAAGGAAATCATTTGTTGAACGCCGGCAGACTGGAATAACACAGCAATTTTTCCTGGAATACCTGCTGTGTGTGTGTGTGTGTGTGGTATGGATTAAGGAGAAATGAACGGAAAGGCGGAGGGTTCCACCGTGACGGAAATGTTCTGTATGCCCACTTGCACACCACTAACACACACACACACACATACTAACACACACACATACACACACACACACACACACACACACACACACACACACACACACACACACATACGCACACATGCACACACACAAACACACGCTTGTTCATTGTGGGTTTGTATGTGTGTGGTAAAATGTGAATATATATATATATATATATATATATATATATATATATACGTACTTAGGCTGAATGCTGAATCACTGACCATGCCCACTTTGTTATCGTGATATTAATAATGAATTATATGAAATAATTATGACAGTAATTAGTATATTAATTACTATATTAGAGAATGCCCCAATGAGCCTCTATTAGCCTCTATTTTTTCAATGATCATAAATGGTTGACTAACTTACAGAAACGAGGTGATATTTATGGCAATGTAGTTCATGATGTATTAACGTGGAAAAATTGTTTATGAAGAGGAACTATGTTTTTGGGCGGATGATTTCTTCAGCTGGAGTCGAAAAACACCTACAGCGACGACGCGCCGTCTTGCCGTCTGTGTTAGAACTTGTACAACGCAGGAATACACTTTTCCACCCGGCGAGTACTAATCGAGTCGCCGACTTCACGTGAAGGAAAGACTCCCGCGCCCGTGATTAGCATTCAAAGGGGACGACAATACGCGAAAGCAGCGGTTTGCCGAGTCGCCGCTTTCCCCCCGCGTGCTTATTTTTGTCCGTCTTAAAAGCCACCTCTTATCTTACATTAGAATACAGACCGAGGGAGCGGCGCTTAACATTTCAAACGAATAACAAGACGGAGGAACAACAAACAGTCGACGTCCCCCCACCACCACCACCACCACCACCACCACCACCACCTCGCCGACTTCGCGACCTCACCCAATTCTCTTAAGAGTCGTAGCTCTCAACAACACAAGCCACCGCGCTGACACGGGGGCTCCGAGAAGGCCGCCGTTGATTAGCGGAGAACGTCTTCCGTCTTCCTTGCTGTTTTTTGCTGTTGATTTTCGTCAATTGGATTGTGTGTGAGTGTGTGTGTGTGTGTATGCGTGTGTGTTGTGTGTGTGTGTGTGCGTGTGTGTGTGTGTGTGCGGTATCTGCGTTTCTATATCCGGTGTGTTCGGAGTAAACAAGTCTTGCCAACTTCCGGTGTGACCTGCGGCCAAATCCTCCGTTCTTCTCGCTAGAATCGTACATTATGTGTATTGCGGAAGAAACTACATTGTGGTCAAATCGATAGAAAACCTATTGGCAAAAGATAAGACAAGATAAGATAGAACTTCATTCATCCCCGAGGAAATTATTTTGCCAGAGGTTGCTCAAAAATACCAACAACCTAAGAATAAAAAACAATAGAATAATAAATGTACACAGTGAGTCAGCCTAAAAGAAAAATATAGGTAAGATATTGAGTCAACGAAACAAGTTGGAAATGGTATTGAGAAGTAGTATTGAGAAGTAGTAATGAGAAGTAGTATTGCAACACGATATGAGGAATATCGCACATGATGATGAAAGGTAATATTGAGAAGTAGACCGACAAATCCTTTGTATCTCTGTCGGATATGTAGGTCACATGCCAGGTCTCTTATATATATGTAGATTTTCTCAATATATACGCCATGCGGGTATCCCGGACGGTTCACCCACGGGGAGCTGATCGTGTAACGGGTGCGAAGATAGAGCCACGCTAATACAAGGAGATCCTTTGACAACGGGGCCACGGAGACCGAGAGTGCTCTGATCTCCGTCGACTCTGTTCTGTTCTGTTTCTCACATAATTATCGTTTGGGGTTTTTTTTTAAAACAAGTAGCTTATGTGGATATGAAAGCTTCGATAATGGCCTAAAAGAAGCTATTTTAAAACAAAAGCCTTTACAGAGTTGTCCTCGCGCCCCTAAATACGGTTCTTCTTCGTGTCTTTTTCCCGCACGTTTTTTTAAGGGTGTCCCTCGTTAAGCTTACCGTACCGTGAACTCATATTCATGAAGTGAAATACGTACCCAATACTCGACCGGACTGTCATATCGGGCTGGCAGTAGCTCAGGAGGTAAGAGCGGTAGTTGTCAGGTTGCCGGTTCGATCCCCGGGCTCCGCCTTGTTTAGTGTCGTGGGGCGTCCCTGTTATAAGCGCTTTGGATAAAATCACGATATCAATGCAATCCATTTACCGTATCGTCATAACTGTCATATCTAAGAATACAGTGGAGCACGTCGCAAATAGGATATCGCCTTTTAGCTGTCGCTTGTTTTCCCTGCAGAACTCTAAAACATAAATCACACACACACACACACAACACAACACACCCCGGCCTTTTTTTTTTTTTAACCGCATTCAGTCGGAAACACGGTATTCCGCGCGCCGTCTCAACGGGGCCTCTTGTCTCGTCGCCCGCCGACTGAAGTTTCCAAGGGTATTCCGGTATTCTTCAGTAGTGACTCCATGCCTTAAATCCTAGATTAACTCTGCATCACCTTGCCTTTCATGTGCAGTGGAGGAGGAGGAGGAGGAGGAGGAGGGAGGAGGAAGAGGAGGAGGCGGCGAGGCGAGCGCTCTGACTGTTCTCAGGTGTTTCCTGCGTCCCGAGAGGTTCTGTTGCTGTTCCTGCCGCTCTCCCTTGTTATTCTGAAGCGAGGAGGAGGCTTGACTTTGCTGTCAGACTAGATGACTGGCGGACATTTTTTCTCAGCAAAGTTTACTGTTATAGCGTAGCCTATAGAAGATTTATTGACTTCTATTTCTGTATTTATATATTTTGTATTATAGCGTCTCGATGCTCACTCAGCCTGAATGGGCTTACATAAGGCACGTATTAAAAACATAAGACAATGATATATTATTCGAATCTAAATAAAGAAGCATAAATCAATTCGTTACAAATTCAACGGCACGTTGTACTTCATACGTGAAACAAGAACAGGGAGGATCAGAAAGGAAAACTAAAATAAATGTAAGTCTAGGTGTCGTCACGCATCTCCGTGTGTCTCCATGCACGTGAATATATACACACACACACACACACACACACACACGCACACGCGTATGCACACACACACACACACACACACATTGTACACAACTTTTCCCTTAGTTTCTCTTAGAGTTTGGCTTTGCTCCCCCAAGACTTCGAAACAAAGTATGACTTGAATAGCCAGCCAAACTTCTCACCATCATCTGCCCACAATAGCTTAAGTTTGTGTTTGTATATATATATATATATACACAGTATATATCTACTTTCCACATGAAAAGAAGCAGGGCTTTCTTCTTTCGCCCCACAAAGGACAAACCCACGCATATTTTTATTGGAATTCATTGATCAGTGTGCTTGAAAAATACCAGCTGGGAATTGTGGCGGCTCAAGAGAGAGAGAGAGAGAGAGAGAGAGAGAGAGAGAGAGAGAGAGAGAGAGAGAGAGAGAGAGAGTATTGCTGGAGTGTGATCCGTCAAGTCAAAGTCAAAGTGTCAGAGTGTTTTATTGTCACATGTACATCGTAACACAGAGCCGTTCTGAACAGTGAGATCCTTGTGACACGGCAGCCGACAGCACAATACAATACAAATAGCAAGATGAGAATTTGTAATATATACAGTATATACTGTATATATAAGCATTGAAAATATACATATATATCTATATGCACACAAATGAAAATATACATATATACGTGTATATATATATATAATCACACCACACACATATATAAATATATATATATATAGGTATATATTGAGCGTCACAATATACAATATACAATATACGGCACAATATATGGTTCGTAACATTGTGATGGAGGTTTTAGCCCAGAATCATTGGAGAGCCATCATGCTGCATATTTGATGATTTTTTCTTTCTTTCTCAGCAACAACAAAATATTGAGCAATTTATCTTTATTCTATTTATATCACATTCAGATTCCCTCCTCCTCCTACCTCCTTCTTAACCTCCCTCCTCACGGTCTGACACGTATGTTCCTCACAAAGTCCCCCCAATCTACAAGGAACCGAACCGTCAGGATAGAGTTTCACACCCGAACGTGTTAAGTGGTCGCACCGCCACCTGTCCTGCCTGGCGGTCACTCAGGGGGGGAGGCGGGAAAGTCGGATCTATTCATGTCCTGAAAGATAAGGTTTCCCTGTAAAGAGCTTTTTTCACCACGGGAAAGGATCCACGTTCTCTGTGAAGAACCTTGACCACAGACACGCCGGTCTCGGTGGAAGCGATGCGATAATAGGATAATGTCTGGCGTTCATTCTACACCTTTTCCTCCCACGGTTCCCGGGAGATAGCCATCCTCGCTCTGTGATTGGCTGGGATGTGTGTGTGTGGTGTGTGTGTGTGTGTGTGTGTGTGTGTGTGTGAGTGGAGAAGGCTGCCTGCACAAAGCGAAAGAGCCATTTATTCCCCCGTTCGTGTCTTGTGTCTGTCGGTTCGTTCTTCTGACGTAACTTTCATAATGACGCGCCGTCAAGCAACCTATCAAACTGAGCCCCGAGTGACCTTCCCCTGCCTTCCCTTCCCTGCGTTTTTCATAAATATTTGGTTGTAGATATTCCGGACAAAACACCGGCGAGCGCACGATGAGAAATAGCCGTCGGGCCCCGAGGAAGGACAAAGAGAAATGGAGGCGCGAAACATTTGCCGATTTCTCGGCCGTTTTTTTTTTTTTATATCTCGCGGGGGGGGGGGGGGGGGGGGGGTATCCCGTTGAAGGTCGCCTGGTCCCTCTGTGATCGTCTGCTCTGGTCTATCTCCACGTGGCCCCAGCTAGATGGAGGAGCACCCATGTGTGTGTGTGTGTGTGTGTGTGTCGGTATGTGTGCGTGTGTGTGTGTGTGTGTGTGTGGGGTGGGGGTGGGGTGGGGGGGGGGCGGGGTCCGTCCTTAACCTGAACCTTGGTGATTGATCTACGCGCACACGATAAGAATCAGTAACACGTGCTCGATCTTCATTTAAAGATACCGCCTTGTTGGTAATTGGATACACGGTGGGCCCGGCGTATTTGTTATGACATATTTTCTGTCAGGCGCCGTAATGGGCAGCCTCCCCAGAATTCTGTTATCGGGATGACATACGAGGCGTGGGCGGAAGGTCCCCAGGTAGTTGGGCTTTTGAGAGATGTACAGATTGGGCCCGGCTCTCTGGGGGTGTGACGTGTGTGTGTGTGTGTGTGTGTGTGTGTCCATTTTAGTGTGTGTCTATGTGTGTGTGTGTGTGTGTGTGTAAATGACGGCGTGTGAAGGCTGTAATATAATCCCACCATCTTAGATGTGTGGTGTGATGATACGTCACCCACCCGATGGTGGCTGGACGAAGGGCTCCAGCACCGGTCTTGTCTCCGCAGTCAACAAACAAGAATCTAAACACCTGGGCCCTGCTTCACGCAGCAGGTTAGGATCGGTTGAAGTTTGAACCAGAACCCAGAGTTAATTCAATCCCGGATAGGTTGAACCTGAAAAGTGTGCATGTGTGTGTATGTGTGTGTGTGAGTGGAGTCACAGCCAGCACATTGGTGGTTCCTTGAACCACCAACGACCCTAGCTATGTATTACCTTAGTTTTCTGCAAAGCCGCCTCGTTTTACCGCATAACTCCAGTAGAAGCCGACTAACTCAGCGTTAACTCAGCGTTCTTCAAGTGGAGAAGAAGACAACCCCCAACTCCTTCTTAATAACACCTCCCCATCCCCTATAGTTGTCACGTTGTCATGGATACACAAAACATTGGGGATGCTGGCGTTCCTAATGGGGCACCAGCATCAAAGCATCGTTACCTATGGATGAAGAGGAGGCTGAGCCGTGTGTGTGTGTGTGTGTGCTGGGTGTGGGTGTGTGTGTGTGTGTGTGTGTGTGTGTGTGTGTGTGTGTGTGTGTGTGTGTGTGTGTGTGTGTGTGTGTGTGTGTGTGGGGGGGGGGGGGGGGGGGCGGGGGGGGGCCCGGGGGGAGGAGGGGGGGTGGTGGAGTGTGAGACGGGGGGCTTGGGGGGGGGGGGGGGTTGAGTCGTCATGCGTTCTCTTCTAAACACAAGCAAGCGCGTTGTACTACTGCTTGTGTTCTCTCACACGCACGCAGACAAACACACACACACACACAGACACACACACACACAGACACACACACACACAGACACACACACATTTGGGAGTCATATCAGACACAGGAAAGACCCTCACTTTGCTCACTGGTCTTCACACACAAGTCCTCAGGCAACTGAAGGCTCCACTTCCACCACACCAGCAGCCAGACAGCCGGACAGCCAGCCAGCCAGACAGCCAGACAGCCAGCCAGCCAGACAGCCAGACAGCCTCGCACCACGCAATGACCTCGCTAGCAGACAGCGCTTTTAGAAGAACAACAGCGGTCCCCTTCAGTAAGGCGGGGACCCGCACTGTAAGAACAGCCCGCGGGAGTGTGTGTGTGTGTTGGTTGTGTTTGGTGGCTGGCTGGCTTAATTAGCTTCACCTGACCCAGTTAGAGACTGCAAAATCCTGTATGTGTACGTGACAATTAAACTTCTTGAATACTATTCTGCATGTCCCACCCGTTTTAGGGTGAGAAGGCTCGGGTGAGACGGTCATAAATAAATATATGATCTGTAAAGCCTTTTGAGACCGTAACCCGCGATTAAGGACTAGAAAAATACAGTACACGGACTTGAAACAAAACAGCACGAATGATTTGCAAAGATTATAAAAACATGAATAACATAAGATAGTTATTTCATGAATATAAGATTAGATAAGATAAGATAAAACTAAGATTATTCATCCTGAAGGAAATTCTTGTGCCAGAGATTGCTCAAAAATATACATAAACATAAGAATAAAAACAATAGAATAATAAGTGTGTCGTGTATACGCCTAAAAGAATAGCAATATAGGTAAGATATATTTCGTAAAAAAGTACGTTGGCAATGGTATTGAATAAAAACAATAGAATAATACATGTACACTGTATAAGCCTTATGCAATAACAATATAGGTATGATATCATCTACACATACACAAAAAAAAATACTTCTGATGCTCAGGACGCAGAGCAAAGTACATCCGACGACACTAACTTTCTTGCTGAAATGACCGTCTTGACCGTCGAACAATTTGAAACGCGCCGGCAGCAGGCCAGGTGCCGGTGTGCGGCTGCTCGTTCCGATTGGACGCCGCGCCGGGGCTGGCCCGACGCGTGATTGGTCGACACTTTATCGGTGCGCCATCCTGCTGATCCGGCTGAACCAGGGGGGGGAGAGAGAGGAAGAGAGGGAGAGAGGAGAGAGAGAGATGAAGAAGGAGGGAAAAAGAGTTTAATAGAAAGTGAAGGACTTTTGATGCGCCGTCTCAAGGGGAAGGAACGCAAGGCAGACAGTTTGCCAAAGTGCGTGACACTGAAGAGGCATCGTCTGTGTATTTACAAGGTAAACATGCCATGACCTATGGCTCTGTCGATGGAGACGGTTTGAAACGTACGAGCTCGGGCACAAGTCTTCTTCAACACCAACACACACACACACACCACACACCCATGATAGATTTACATAAGGTATTGATTGCGTGCTTCGTCAGCTCCTTTCCAGTGTATGGCAGTGATCGATCGGTCGGCGGGGTTTTTTAATGCATTACGCGTTACATAATAAGACGCCGCAGCAGCTGAGGGCTCCAGGTGACACCGAGCTCCTCCTCCGTCGCTATATCTTCCGTGTCTGCGTCTTGCGCCACCGGAAAAGTGTGCAACTTGGATCATTTGAATGTAAAAATGTGCGCGACTTGACTTCGTTGTGTGCTCATTAAACAAACATGAACCCCTGCAGCTCCACCCCACAAAGTCCTGAAAGAAAGTAGTCGATCTCACCAGATGTGAAAATAGGAAAATGCTGTAGCATGAAATTAAAAGACAACGCTCAGCTGAGAGAGAGAGAGAGAGAGAGAGAGAGAGAGAGAGAGAGAGAGAGAGAGAGAGAGAGAGAGAGATCTCATGTCACAAAAATCTTGTAGTGTCGTATATTTTCATATTATAAAACATAGCCAGGGCAGGATTGCTTCGACGGTTTGAGAGTGACTGTTTAGTCTGACTAACGCTATAAACCAAAACAGTGCCGTGTTCCAACAGCACGGAGGAATCAAGAGGTAATCGTCACTTGCAGCGTTTGCCAGACCCCTTTTCTTGTCACACCCACACAAATACACACTTTTAAATTAGGAACACTTTAACGGTAATGTATTCAACGGCTTCTCTTCTCTCACATCGCCGGTTTACACACCGAGTACACAGGTACGGGAACCGCAGCCTACTTAAGCTCACGTGTCACTAAGAGCAGGAGTTTGCACCTACTCATAATTATAATGCATAAACTGATTGTACGACACAAAAATACAAACTGACGACACAATAAAATGATCTCTTCTTTATATACTCAAGTTAAATTACAATCTGTTCATACGTTGCCACTATCAAGTGATTTCTGTCCCTTTCGATTTCTCTGACAAAACAATAATTCCTCGTTCCATCATCAAATCAAGCTAAGAATGACGAGAACTCTGAGGCCGACCCACTTTTTTTTTTCCCCATTCCAGTCCGATTAAGACTGCAGATAGCGTCTCGGCTCGACCCCCCCCCCCGCCGTCGTTGTTCATGCTTTGTCAAAGCGTAAAACTAAAGCTCCCCTTCTACGCCGTACTCCCGCTCTATACTTTTTGTGTTCAAAGAACGATCTCGCTAAGATGTTTTTCCTTTACTTTCTACTCCCGCCGCTGTAACCGCTATCCGCCGCCGATCTCCGCGCGGCGGTGTGATCGCGGGCGAGGATTACGGCGGCGGCCATCTGATAGAGAGAGAGACGCACGGCGGCGAGATGCGGAGGCAGCCATGTTGGCGCTGTGTGTGACAGACGACGTTAACAGAACGCATGAAGATTGGTCTCTCTCTCCGCGGGGGGGGGGAAGTCAGAAACAATCTGAAGATAGCTGACATCGTGCTGCTTTTTTGTGATTATAACGGCGCTTTCATTATAAATTATCGTCGTTATCAGTTCAATTACAGAAGTTTTATTGAGGTTTTAATAAATCTCTCTTTTTTTTCTCGAACTGCTATCGTTAAAAGGGTTGAACAGCGTCATGTGCTTCAGTAGATAACGTCTGTGTAAAGGTACACTCGCGAAACGTTGCCTTCAAATAGTTTCGCAGTTTTTAAACGTTTTGAAAAGGAAATGACCATATCGATTCTCTGCAGCAGAGACACAATAACAGCGGCGTTTGAAAGTGAATTATAAATCCCCACATTATTCCCCAAAGTCTTTATTATCTCGTTATGTCCCTCCGTTCGGCCAGCCACTGTTTATATTTCATATTTCATCTTTATGGTTCTCATATTTCACGAGACAAGGGCAGGCCAACCTGTCAGAAACCGTAAATGTCTCCCTTTTCCGATGCTCGTGTGTCGATTTTAAGTTGCTTGAGATTTCCGTCACGAATGAACTGAAGGACACACCAAGATGCAGCAAAGAATTCATTCTGATCAATCACAATAGTACTCAGTGGCGGAATTAGTCGTTCACCAGCTTCCGCAAAAGACTTCATCTGTTCAGAGTTCACCTGAACTCTGCATAACCCCCCTTCCCGTGTTCCCTTCCCCGTCTTGGCATTATTAATAATACTTGGCATATTGCTGAGCATTGTTTAGCATATTGTATGTTCTTAGATGTTGGTAATGCGCTCAGAACATCAATGTTCTCCTCTTATCCCAGCTATTATGCAGGCAACCAAGCAATTATGAAACTCGTCCTATTAACCTCGCAACTGTGAATGCTTGAAAACAGTTCTATTCTTAACTTTATGTACCATAGCAATATATTGCTATGGTCTCCTTCAGCAAATGTACTCCTTGTAATAAATCACAATTTTCATTCTGCATCGTCTCTCCGGATCGAAGTAATCGAACACCAACCAGACGTGAGCAAATCTGACATTGGCAGTTATTGAGCGCGTAGCCATAGCCCCTCCATGTTTTTTTTTTTTTTAATCACGTCTAATAATAATATCAGATATCTATGGCCTCCGTGAACTAATGCGTTCTTAATGATCTCTCAGCATGGGGTAAGCGTTAAGACCTGTGTGAATTATGTCTTTGGGAATCAACCGCACAAGTCTGTGGCCTCCTACCGCGGCACAAAATAATGTGTACGTCCTCTGGCGCGTGAGCTAATCGGTGCCGTGCACACTGATTGAGATTGGAGAGTGTGTGTGTGTGTGTGTGTGTGTGTGCGTGCGTGTGTGTGTGTGTGTGCGTGTGTGTGCGTGTGTGTTGTCCACAATATGCACAACAGGCCCTTTTTGCGTTGACTCCTGTAAGCGATCTGCACTGTACTCCATCCTCTGAAACTGCTTTTATTATATCTCTTCAATGATGAGTTGTGGTCATCGGTGGTGTATCCTCGTACTTGGCGCGTGCTATTTTGAGACAGGTTTGACATTTGACACGAGTAGCGTAGCGGCGCGGCGTCACGCTGGGCGCTGGGGGTCGCGTGGCGTGAAAGCCGCAGGGAAGCCGGCCCCGACCGTCAGCTTAGCGGCGGAGCGGAGACGTTTTAAACAGAAGCGGCAGAATAGAAACACAGAAAACGGCGTCAGCTTACCGCATTCCACACACCAGGAGGCGTGCAGATTATCTTCTTTTTTTTTGATCCACCCCTGATGATTCCTAAACTCCTAAAACTAAGCTTGTGTGGAAATGTGGAAATCTTCAAAGTAATTTACACTCTAAATTCCTCCCCAGACAACGCTGAGATTTACTTTAATACCAACACATGATATTGTCTGTATTTTTTTTTTTATTATCGAGAGCTTTATAATAAACGAGAATAAAATACAATTTCAGGAGTTGTTAGTACCTGGTATGGAAATATATACAGAAATAATACAGTAGAGCAACGACTGTAGGTTTATGGTGGCTGTTAGGGTGTTGCGTGCTGCTTATCGGGTGTTCTGGGCGTCGCTAGGGTACTCTATGTTGTTGGGCTAGGGGTATTGCTACGATGGTTGCCAGGTACTCCAGATGGTTCCTATGGTGTTCTATATTGTTTCTCCGGTGTTGCTGGGTGGTTTGGGCTAGGGACTGTTCTATATTGTTTTCTTACGGTGTTCTGTGGTGGTTGCTTCGGCTGTTCTAATAATTGTTTTCTTAGCGGTGTTCTGGGTGGTTGCTTAGGCTGATTTCTATATTGGTTTTCTACGGCGTTCCGGGAGTGCTGTTCTATATTGTGTCGTAGTCTCACCCCAAGTGTGCCGACGCTGTACTGTAAGTTTGGAACCCATCGGATAACGTTTACTAGGAATAATGACAGAAATTGTCCCAAAAAAAGCGATAAGGGCCGACCCTTACAATATTTGGACTTTTGGAGAAAATATTTTGGGCCAAAAGTCCAAATATTGTAAGGGTCGGCCCTTATCGCTTTTTTTGGGACAATTTGTAATGTTATAATAATATAACATTACAAATGACAGCTAATACCAGTTAACTCCTCATTCCCTCTCTATCCTACACACACACACACACACACACACACACACACACACACACACACACACACACACACACACACACACACACACACACACACACACACACACACACACACACACACACACACACACACACACACACACACACACACACACACACACACACACACACACACACACACACACACACACACGGTTGGGTGGCTTTGGGGTGAGGGACGGTTGTGGTTCCCAGGCAGTAAACAAGAGGTCAGTGGTGGTGGTGGTGGTGGTGGTGGTGGGAGATAGCTACAGGGCTCAGGGCGCTGCTAACAACCCGGCTCTCGATTTTCAGCCCAGTGTATTACGAGGTCAGAGGTCAAAGCCCCCCCAGTGAATTGAATCGCAGGCGGCTTTGACTTTGCAGATAGGGGTTGGTTTTCGAGAATGTTGTGTGCTAGACTCTTCCCCACTCCATGTGATGTGATGTGATGCCTTTTTTTTGTTCACCATCATCATCATCATCATCGTCATCATCCTCATCCTCACACTATAAGCTTTGTGTGTTATGCGTGCCGATGTACGGATCACGGAATGATCATGTATTCTTTAGACATCGATTCGCCACACATATTAACATGAATGTTTATAGATTTCTCTCAGCCTCAGTGTGTACTTACTCCTCCTATGCTGTCTCCGCGTTGGCCTCCTCCTCCTATTACCTCTGAACGCCGCCCCCCTTAGTCCTCGATCTCTCAGGAAAAGCTCATGTCTCCTATCTCGGGTTTCTCCTGCAGCTGATGTACTGTATCTCACCCCCTCCCCCCCCCCCCCCCCCCCCCCACCCCCCCCCCCCCCCCCCCCCCCCCCCCCCCCCCCCCCCCCCCCCCCCCCCCCCCCCCCCCCCCCCCCCCCTCCCCCCACCCCCCCCCCCCCCCCCCGACCCCCCCCACCCCCCCCCCCCCCCCCCCCCCCCCCCCCCCCCCCCCCCCCCCCCCCCCCGCCCCCCCCCCCCCCCCCCCCCCCCCGCCCCCCCCCCCCCCCCCCCCCCCCCCCCCCCCCCCCCCGCCCCCCCCCCCCCCCCCCCCCTCTACTCACCCCCTCCCCCACCCACCCCCAAGCCATTCCCTATCTCTCTCCTCTCTCCTCCTCCTCCTCCCTCTCCCTCTCGCCTCCCATCCTCTCCTCCCTCTCTCCCATCCTTTCGTCCTCCTCTCTCCTCCTCTCTCCTCTTTCCTCCTTCTCTCCTTTCTCTCTTCCTCCTCCTCTTGTCTCCCTCCCCTCTCTCCTCCTCTCTCCTTCCCTCCTTTCCTCCTCTCTCTCCTTTCCTCCTCTCTCCTCCTCTTCTTCCTCCTCCTCCTCCTTCTCCTTCCCTCCTCTCCTCCTCTCTCTTCCTCTCCTCTCTCTCTCTCTCTCTCTCTCTCTCTCTCTCTCTCTCTCTCTCTCTCTCTCTCTCTCCCCTCTCCTCTCTCTCTCTCTGTCTCTCTCTCTCTCTCTGCCTGTGTTCCGTGCACGAGCGCCCTTTCGCGACCTGTAAATCCACGCTTATTATGACACACGCAGGCCGACGGCGGACCATTTCCATCGGAGAATGAGCCTTGGATGGCCGTGGACGGTGGGGGGGGGGGGGGGGGGGGGGAGCATAGGGAGCTATACACCTCAACGCCACCGCGGGGCTACTCCTGCGCTACGCTACATCAGCACGCTAATTCAAGTGTGGTGTGTGTGTGTGTGTGTGTGTGTGTGTGTGGAATACTGTCGGATGACTTATACTTCAGAGAAAAAGCGAGCAACAGTGACTTCAAGGCAAAGCTCCTTCTTCAAAAAGCCGTCCGCGGAGCGTTTCAGCAGGCGGCAAATTTTAACCTTCTGCCACCGCACCGCAATGGATCAAGGGAAAGGGGGCGGCTTGTATCCCTTCTTCAAAAAGCCGTCCGCGGAGCGTTTCAGCAGGCGGCAAACTTTAACCTTCTGCCACCCCCAGCACCCCCAACACCCGCAATGGATCAAGGGAAAGGGGGCGGCTTGTATCATCACACACACACAAGTGATTCACCGAGTTCAGCCCTCGGTGAAGGCGGCCGGAGAGTTGAAGGTCCTGTGTGTGTGTGTGTGTGTGTGTGTGTGTGTGTGTGTGTGTGTGTGTGTGTGTGTGTGTGTGTGTGTGTGTGTGTGTGTGTGTTGGTGTGTATGTGTGTGTGTGTGTGTGTGCATGTGTGTTGTGTGTCCATGGCAACACGTCCAATGCGTTTGTATTGTATCGTACGTTATCAGCGTACGCCGTACGGACCGTGTCATTACAAGGCGCTTTGTACAGTACTTAACACCTCGATTTACTTCAGCGCTCACCATAGTAACATACTGTATATATTCTGCATTCTATATCTATTCATTGCAAGTATATAATTAATTGTATGTATGTATGTATGTATGTATGTATGTATGTATGTATGTATGTATGTATGTATGTATGTATGTATGTATGTATGTATGTATGTATGTATGTATGTATGTATGTATGTATGTATGTACTGTATGTATGTACTGTATGTATGTATGTATGTATGTATGTATGTATGTATGTATGTATGTATGTATGTATGTATGTATGTATGTATGTATGTATGTATGTATGTATGTATGTATATGTTATGTATGTATGTATGTATGTGTATGTATGTATATGTATGTATGTATGTATGTATGTATGTATGTATGTATGTATGTATGTATGTATGTATGTATGTATGTGTGTATGTATGTATGTATGTATGTATGTATGTATGTACAGGTATATCTAATATGTTCAATAACATAATCAGTCATATAATATTGTATCAACAACTCGCTGTTCAAACATTTAGAATTAAAGGTGAGTCGTGAATCACAGACCAAAACACAAAAACAGACTTCTGATATTTAATATATTCGACTTAATATAAGTAAATGTCCTTAATTTCTGATGACATATCGTGGCCATTTTATGATTCAGTACACAAGAGAGAGTCGGGGAAGCTCTCATGTGAATGTCAACAAGGTGTGTGAACAGGTCAGGTTAAATAGGTGTGCGAGGTCACGTCGATTTTAACAGTTGTTTAGTTCCTGTTTCTAGCGCCACCCGCTGGCAAGTGGGTGAAAGGGCGCGTGTTAATCGGCACCTCGGTGAGGAGGAGAACTCCGAGATGTCAACTGGGTCAGGGAAATATGGCGTTGGGCGTGCGGGCGTGCTAATAGCATGCTGAGCTTCTCCGCTATACTTCTAAAAGCACACGCGCGGCGTTTGTATCCTTTGTGGTTTCCGTCTGGCGCTTTGCTTTCTTTATGGGGAAGGCTTCTACCGCTAATAATCTTGTCTAAGAAGAGGCCAGGGCATGTGCGCTGCGACGCACGGGAGGCGACAGCAGCGCAACCACACTTTACACAACAGGCACCTATGTATAAAGAAAAGTATATTCCATTGAGTCCAATAAGGGGGTGGTGGTATAATTGCAGAGACACGGCAATGAGGAAATCGAAATCTTAGCATATCAGAGCAGGGTCACACACGAGCACCAACTACACAGTCACAGAGGTCAGCATACAGGGGGCATGCGACTCACTATCAATCACGACTACGACACAGGCGGCATCGCAGTCACATCATGTCCATTACGCGTGCATTTGTCTCTCACTATGCAATCACTATGGGTGTGAGTGTGGTGTGTGTGTGAGTGTGTGTGTGTGTGTGTGTGGTGTGTGTGTGTGTGAGTGTGTGTGTGTGTGTGTGTGTGTGTGTGTGAGTGTGTGAGTGTGTGTGGTGTGTGTGTGTGTGTGTGTGAGTGTGTGTGGTGTGTGTGCGTGGTGGGTGTGAGTGTGTGTGTGTGTGTGTGTGTGTGTGTGCGTGTGGGCCGCCCCCCTCCACCATGGAGATCTGGCCCAATAAATTGTTTCCTGCTAGATCCACCCTTTATTATGGATGGCTATGTTGTTGGCATGCAAGTTTAGCACCCCAGGTTGATATCTCTACGGTTATCGTTTTTTATTCAGGACTGATATATATAAATGATGTGCCATTGGTGTTTTGGGAGTGTGTGTAGCGATAGCCGCTGTGCTGTGTGTGATGTGTGTTGTGATCGTGCTGTGGTTGTGTAAGTGACTATGCTGTGTAAGCGCGTACATAGTTGAGGTATTGAGTGGTGGTAGTGCTAGTAGGAAGCCATCAATGACACTCTTAGATCGGGCTTAAGTCGGTTACGCACGATTCATAATCATAAAGAGCACATCCACACCGTTAACCAATAGAGGTTCTCAGTCAGCCATCCAAGCTGCTCCCATCCTCGCTCGGACACTAACTATACAACTGCCGCACGCGGTGGGCGCAGGGTCGAAGCTTGGAAGCCGCTATTGTGACGCTTTCAGTGTGGTATGTGTTGGGGTGCCTCCTGCTAGTTTGCGGGCTGCTGTGAATATTGATGACCTAGTAGTATAGTATTCTCTGTTGCCATTATGACTGTCAATGTTGTATTAGCGCTTATAGAAGCTATAGATGGAAGTATGGTGCATCGACGGCGCGGCGTTCGGATGAGTGAGTCATAACAGAAGGAGGCAATAAAACTTATCAAAACGTAGCAAACATGTAAATATCAGTTTGTTTGCGCGGTGGGCGGGGTGAATTGACTTATAGAAACGGCTGCGGTAATGACAGTTATAGGCGACTATTATCATTGGGCTTGTCTGGAGAAGTATTTTTTTGTAGGTCAAGTGGAAGATTCGGCCGCTTGTATCCGCGATCTCATTCTTTCGGTCACTACCCAAAGCTCGTGACCATAGGTGAGGGTTGGAACGTAGATGGACCTGTAAATCGAAAGCTTCGCCTTCCGGCTCAGCTCCCTCTTCACCACAATGGACCGGTACAGCGCCCGCATTACTGCAGACGCTGCACCAATCCGTCTGTCCATCTCCCGCTCCATTTTGCCCTCACTCGTGAACAAGACCCCGAGATACTTGAACTCCTTCGCTTGAGGCAGCAACTCACTCCCAACCCGGAGGGAACACTCCACCGTTTTCCGGCAGAGAACCATGGCCTCAGACTTGGAGGTGCTGACTCTCATCCCGACCGCTTCACACTCGGCTGCAAACCGCCCCAGTGCATGCTGGAGTCACGGTCTGATGTAGCCAACCAGAACCACATCATCTGCAAAGAGCAGAGATGCAATTCTGAGGTCCCCCAAAACCGGACACTCTCCTCACCTCGGCTGCGCCTTGAGATTCCTGTCCATGAAGATCACGAACAGAACCGGGGACAAGGGGCAACCTTGGGCGGAGTCCAACAACCCACTGAGAACATGCTTGACTTTGGTGCCGAGAATACGACGCAGCTCGCACTTTGTTCATACAAGGACCGGCAATGGCACGTACCAACGGCCCCGGACCCATACTCCGTAGTACCCCCACATGATTCCCGGGGGACACGGTCATAATCCTTCTCCAAGTCCACAAAGCACAGTAGACTGGATGGGCAAACTTCCCATGCCCCCCCCAACAACCCTGCGAGGGTAAAGAGCTGGTCCACCTGTTCACGGCCAGGACGGAATCCGCATTGTTCCCCCCCAAAGAATCGCCACCTTATCGTCGGTGGGGGGGGGGGGGGGCGCCCCAAAATGGCCCAAAATATTTTGGGCCAAAAGTCAAAAATATTGTAGTGGTCCCCCTTATCGCTTTTTTTGGGACATTTGTAATGTTCTATAATATAACATTACAAATGACAGCTAATACCAGTTAACTCCTCATTCCCTCTCTATCCTACACACACACACACACACACACAACACACCACACACACACACACCACACACAGCCACACACACAACACAGACACCACACACCACACACACACACACACAGCACACACACACACACTCAGACACACACGACACACACACACACACACACACACACACAGACACACACACACACACACACCACACACACAACAACATTCAACACACAACCACTCAGACACACACACACACAACACACACACACACACACACACACGGTTGGGTGGCTTTGGGGTGAGGGACGGTTGTGGTTCCCAGGCAGTAAACAAGAGGTCAGTGGTGGTGGTGGTGGTGGTGGTGGTGGGAGATAGCTACAGGGCTCAGGGCGCTGCTAACAACCCGGCTCTCGATTTTCAACCCAGTGTATTACGAGGTCAGAGGTCAAAGCCCCCCCAGTGAATTGAATCGCAGGCGGCTTTGACTTTGGCAGATAGGGGTTGGTTTTCGAGAATGTTGTGTGCTAGACTCTTCCCCACTCCATGTGATGTGATGTGATGCCTTTTTTTTTTTTGTTCACCATCATCATCATCATCATCATCGTCATCATCCTCATCCTCACACTATAAGCTTTGTGTGTTATGCGTGCCGATGTACGGATCACGGAATGATCATGTATTCTTTAGACATCGATTCGCCACACATATTAACATGAATGTTTATAGATTTCTCCCAGCCTCAGTGTGTACTTACTCCTCCTATGCTGTCTCCGCGTTGGCCTCCTCCTCCTATTACCTCTGAACGCCGCCCCCCTTAGTCCTCGATCTCTCAGGAAAAGCTCATGTCTCCTATCTCGGGTTTCTCCTGCAGCTGATGTGCTGTATCTCACCCCACTAACCCCCCCACCCACCCCCAAGCCATTCCCTATCTCTCTCCTCTCTCCTCCTCCTCCTCCTCCTCTCTCCCCCTCCTCCTCCTCCTCCAATCAGTCGCCTCCCATCCTCTCCTCCACTCTCTGCCCATCCTTTGCGTCCTCCTCTCTCCTCCTCTCTCCTCTTTCCTCCTTTTCTTCCTTTCTCATCTTCCTCCTCCTCTTGTCAGTCGCCTCCCACTCTTCTCCTCCTCTCTCTTCCCATCCTTTTCATCCTCCTCTCTCCTCCTTCTCCTCCTCTCTCCTCCTCTTCTTCCTCCTCCTCCTCCTATCAGTCACTTCCCATCCTCTCCTCCTCTCTCTTCCTCCTCCTACTCTCTCTCTCTCTCTCTCTCTCTCTCTCTTCTTCTCTCTCTCTCTCTCCCTCTCCTGCCTGGTGTTCCGTGCATGAGCGCCCTTTCGCGACCTGTAAATCCACGCTTATTATGACACACGCGGGCCGACGCCGGACCATTTCCATCGGAGAATGAGCCTTGGATGGCCGTGGACGGTGGGGTGGGGGGGGAGCAGCGACCGCTACACCTCAACGCCACCGCGGGGCTACTCCTGCGCTACGCTACATCAGCACGCTAATTCAAGTGTGGTGTGTGTGTGTGTGTGTGTGTGTGGAATACTGTCGGATGACTTATACTTCAGAGAAAAAGCGAGCAACAGTGACTTCAAGGCAAAGCTCCTTCTTCAAAAAGCCGTCCGCGGAGCGTTTCAGCAGGCGGCAAACTTTAACCTTCTGCCACCCCCAGCACCCCCAACACCCCCAACACCCGC
>PIJE02000675.1:139239-149239 GCA_002895965.2 Coryphaenoides rupestris | reverse complement strand
CCGATCTCATTATCCCTCCTCAAGCATGTAAGGTGCGGCGGCGGCGGCGGCGGCGGCGAGACCAGTGGTGTGAGGTAGATGTGTTCTCCCTCATGGCGGCCTCAATCAATTGTTTATTATCCTCACCAGCGAGGGCGCCTGGCCGTGATCAATGCCCCAGTAATTCCTCCTTGTTGTGAGTTTGGGTTGCTTGGTTTATCTATCGGGAGAATCTCTCTCTCTCTCTCTCTCTCTCTCTCTCTCTCTCTCTCTCTCTCTCTCTCTCTCTCCTCCACTGCAGTAAAATTGCTAGTTTTATATAGTGTATTAAACTGAGCTGTTTTCCTTTTTGTGGAAGAGTTGTGAGTGTTTGTCATCCAGTTCGTTCGTATTTACAATGTGTTTCAGAATATAGATATACAGTATATATATATATATGGAATATTTATAGAAGAATGTTGTGGATGCTCCCCCTGACCTTGGAGGGAGTCCGTCGCGTTTTGCGGCTCACTCACCCGCGTCATGATAATGGTGTCAATGGGCCGATGGTGAAGCCACAGTATAACAGGGTTAGACCCGCAGTCACCGGCCTCGTAGGGACTGACTAAAAAAAATACAGAAAAAGAAAAAGAGACTTTGGAAAAGGGCAACGAGAACGTTCCCACCGGAAGCTTGCTGTCGAGGTCTCATTAGTAAACATCACGTTTGTTTGGTGAACTCAAAATATGCACAAAATGTCCCTCGAGTGTCACGTTGGAGACGGTTCAGTTGAGGCTTAGTTTTGAACATTTGCTCTACAACGTCGATTCTCGCTTCAACGTTTTTTTAACGTCGAATGGCTGATACTCGTTTTTGCAGACATCCAATCAGGTTAATAGCCAATCGGTTGATTGGCAGATCGATGGATGATGAAACATCGACGCTTAATCAGCTGAAGAGGTGAGAATGTAGCCGCAAATAGCTTGGTTTGGCTAATCGTCCGAGTAGCGGCGGGAGATTACGGCTGGAGAAGAAACAGCGGAAGCTACACTTGAACGTTAAACATATTTTGCCTCGAGCGGGAAACCACAGCAACCTCAGAGTTATTATTTCATTTCAACGCCTCGTCAGTGAACATCAGTCAGCCCTTCACATTTTGGAGAACTCTGCGGAGAACCCGGAGCAAAAACGCTTGCCAGGAAGTTCTGTTTTTGCGCGGCTTTCGTTGCGGGAATAAATCAGCCAGCGTACTTCTTAACGGGGGAGTGGGAGGCAGATCTCGTCCGTCCCGACTCGGCTCTGGTACAAAACAATATGTCGTCTCAACGTTTTATTTCAACGCTCACTCGAATAGTTCGCACGGAGAAGGCCCACAGAGAGGCGTTTTTGCTCGAGCTGTGGTGGTGCTGGTGGTGGTGGTGGTGGTGGTGGCGGTTGCGGTGGTGTTGTTGTTGTCAGTGTGCGAGGAACACGGTTTTCCTGTGAACCCACGTGAACGTTGCCGGAATGTCCCGCTACACCTGCAGACACACCTTCGGAGCTGAGCTTCAGAGCCCGGAGGGAGAGGAGTTTGCACAAACCGGGCAGATCACACGAACACAACACATCCGCAAGTCACTTTAGATCTCTCCGTCGGTCGTTCTGCGGGTGAGAGGGAGTTTTGTCCGGTTTCCCCTCCACCATTGACAGACGAGCGTGTTTTAAAGGGTAAAAAGAAGGAAATAAATGTGGGAAATGTCAAATGGCTAGAGATACACACAGTGATAGAAACACAGATTTGTCACACACGCTGAGATGGTTCCCAACAAGCAAGATAAATGAATAAATACAATGACTGAATGGGGTGAATATATTTATGATATAATAATAATAATAATAATAAGAAGAAGAAGAAGAATAACATAAAGGTCACACAATAGCAACTCAGCAACTCGATACTGACGTCAAATCTCTTGTATCTTGTGTAGTTTTGCCTGAAACGTAAGCGTCCCTCGCGGTAACAAAACGGCGCATGGGAGATGTCTGACCCTGAACCGTTTCAGGGATTTCAGGCGGGCCGGGGAACACAGAGGTTCTCAGAGACAACACACAAGCGAACCCGAAATTGGATTTTTTGTTCGCCTGATAATCTTCGAGATTATAAAACTTGATACTGGAGTTTTCATCAAAAGTATACTGTGTGCGTGGCTGATATGTATCTGCAGGAGTACAATAATGAATTCTTTGTGTAACGTAGAGCATGTGCGTGTGTGTGTGTGTGTGTGTGTGTGTGTGTTAGCTGACATGCATTTGTGTGTGTGTGTGTGTGTGTGTGTGTGTGTGTGGTGTGGTGTGTGTGTGTGCGCGAGCAGAGAGTGAGTGGATCACGCTTTCAGATGAATGACCCTCAGATAGCCCTAATGACCTCTGAGGGTGAAGAGACCAACAACAATCTATCGGTCCCGATTATAGGGCCATGTAAATGAATATACTGCATGTATGCCCTTGGATCCTACATACACACATGCATTGGAGTTGGCGCACTTATCCGCACCGCCGACTACCACACTGCCCACCGTTGAATGTGCTGTATCTGAGGAACCTTGAACACTATTGAATCACGTCTTTTTCCGACAAATATTCCGGAACGGGAGGGATGTACACTCTCACTGAGTAATCCGTGTGTTGCACGTCAACTGAACAGAAAAGACAGGGAAAGTGAATGCGCCGGAATGAATCATAGGCCGCAACGAATAACAAAGAAGTTCAAATGAATAGATATTTTCATACGGCCCGTGTATAGCAGCAGCGTTCCCGGAAACATCATCTTGTCGTCATTATTCTGTTTCGCGGAAGAATCTTCGGAGTTTTTCTTCGAAGAATATAATTCAGTCATGACATTCTCTGTGACGACGGCGGCGGGGGGTGGAAAGGTGCTTTAGATGTGGCTAATTAAGAGGTGGGTGGATGTGGATATAAATGTCTGTGTGTGTCGACGCGCACATTATCGCTTCCAAGGAGGAACGAAAAAGGAGACCGTCTTCGGTGGTTGTCCGCCATTAGCGCGGCGAGAGATCCGTCCGCACGATAACGCGTCGTCGACTCGCCCCCCCCCCCGCCGGCTCCCGGGCGCCGTGGCGGGGACGCCGGTGAGAAGTGCTGACCGAGGCGCCCGATGCTTGGCTGGCAGAGACTGGGTGGTATAGGAGGGAGGGGAGGGAGGCAAGCTGCATCGCAAAGGTATAGGAGGTGGGATGATGGTGGTGGTGGTGGTGGTGGTGGTGGTGGTGGTGGTGGTGGTGGTGCTGGTTGATGGTGGAAGAAGGAAAGAGAGAGAGAGAGAGAGAGAGAGAGAGAGAGAGAGGGAGAGAGAGAGAGAGAGAGAGAGAGAGAGAGAGAGAGAGAGAGGAGAGAGAGAGAGAGAGAGAGGAGAGAGAGAAAGAGAGAGAGAGAGAGAGAGAGAGAGCAAGAGAGAGAAATCAGGCACACTTTGCGCGCTGCAGATACTATAAAAAGCCTAACCACACTCTGTCCTGAACCCCAGTGGCCAGATAAACAGTTTATTACCCCAACATCACCATCTGGACAGAGGGAGGAGGGGCTGGAGCCAGAGTATGGGTGGAATGGCACACAGATCCGCACACAGAAACCCACACACGTACACATACACACCTCAGCGATGTCATCGAGGCTATTAAGAAGGGACTAAAAACAAAGAGTTTGGAAGTGTAGCATTGCTTGCCATGTTCTTAGATATTGGTAACATGCTCAGAATTGCACGTCTGCTCTTATCCCAGCTACTTATGAACGCAACTTAGCAATTGCAAAACTCATTTTATTAGCATTGTAAATATGAATACTCGAAAACAGCTATATTCCTATCTTTATGTACCACAGTGATATATTGCTGTCTCCTAGCTATCCATATAATGCAGTGTTTCTCAAATGGGGGTACATGTTCCCCTAGGGGTAGCTTGAAGGATTGCAGGGGGTACTCTGAACATTTCTAACAAGGAGAAAGAAGGAGTCTGCAAAAAGATACTGCAAAGACAGAAACACCTAAATGTTGTCTTTTATGTCACGCCAGTAAGCCATCCAGATGTTTTTAGACAAAACTTTCCAACTTCCAGTCATCCCAAGATGAAAATGGCGCCGTACGTGATGGCTGCTGTGTTGGGAGCTCTCATACGCCGACGCAGTTTTTTGTTATTTATTCTTTTAATTGCGACTATCCTTGCACAGGAAGTTAGCAGCAAGTTCACTTATGACAATTGCACACTTCTGGAGATTAGAACGACAGTCTCTCGCCGCCTACCGGAGTTTTTCAAGTCTTTCGACTCGGACGTCCCGCCCGGCGCTCTCGTCTGGGGAGAACGGATTGGCCGCTGCCGCCGCCGCCGCCGCCGCCGCCGCGCTGATATTCTAACAGGAAGTAAACGAGACGTTATTGATCCGGCCTCGGGGATAGATAAACATAATTTATTAACCTGTCGAATCCCCCAACCCCCCCCCCCCCCCACACACACACACACACACCCCTGCTGGAGCCCCTTTGGTGTACCTCCACCACCACCACACACACCGCATTTACATTCAGCATCTTAAACACACACACACACACACACACACACTGTCTGTCTATCCATCCAGCCATCCATCACAATCCTTTTGGGGGCCATTTTGACACAAGAGTGTAGTGTGTTGCCCCCTGGTTCAATTACCCCCCTCTGCTGAGAGGGAAAGGTCAACCTCCTCAGGGTGGAGGTGGAGGTGGAGGTGAGGGTGTGTGTGTGTGTGTGTGTGTGTGTGTGTGTGTGTGTGTGTGTGTGTGTGTGTGTGTGTGTGTGGGGCGGGGGGGGGGGTTCCAATAGTGACGGGGATTAGCTGGCCGGCCCCCTCTCTGACTCCTACTCTCTGACATTTTCATTCTTGGACAAATAATCTGGGATCTCTCTCTCTCTCTCTCTCTCTCTCTCTCTCTCTCTCTCTCTCTCTCTGTCTCTCTGTCTCTGTCTCTGTCTCTCTCTCTCCCTCTCCTTGCCTCTCCATCTCCCTCCCTCTCTACCCCCCTCTCTCTGTCTCATTCTCTCTCTTTGGTGTATAATCGAGGGCCATGGAGGGCCTTGTTTCCACGTTGTTGTTTGGCCATCTTATGATGTGAAGTGTCCTCAAAATACATTCTCTACGCCTGAATTTAAAAGTGATTAATTTTGCTGGTGCACGAGCTGTTTCTTTAAAGTGGCAAGGTTTGGTAACGCGTGTTTTTATAGCATATCCACAGAGAACAAAATGAAATCAATACAAATAAATCACTTGGAGATTATCCAATGGGATTATCCTGTATTTCACAAAATGAGCAGGGTAGTAATTTCAGTAAAATGCATTGTGAAATACCACGACCATAGTGTTTAGTCTTCACTTAACATACTTAAGATACAGAGATTTCAGTCAGGACTTGCGGTGAAATTGCGGTTATTGGGGGACTTCAATCAAGGAGCCCACCCATGAGTGAGTCAAGCCGATTGCAAAAATAAACCAACTGACTGCTGATCATCTAATCAATGACCAATCACAGCCGGGTATATATACCACCACAGTCTGACTCCACCTGCGTCGGCGTATCTCTCTGTTATTTAGAAAGGGTGTGGTTGGTTGACGGAGGTTATAAATGACGACAAATAAATTGGTAAAGACTCCTCTCAGTTCTGACTCAAACCGGATGGAGGATTCTCATTCAATCTTTATTTTATGTTTTACTTCGGCCGACATTCATCCCACAACACAAAACGACTCCATTTTCTTTCTTGTAATTGGCCGACGGACGACAATTTCTTTTACAAATCGGTAATCAGACAGAGTGGTTTCCAAGCGAATGCAATGTAATATTCACCAAGGCCTCCTATTGTCGACCCTCACACACAACCCCTCCCCCCATTTCATCTTATATAACTTTATTATTTAAAAGGGTTCATTCATAGGACCTCATTCGCTCTTTTTACAAGACAAATTTTCCATCGAAAGCCTTACATTTAGTTTTCCCTGATGCGAGGTACGACGGAACAAAAACGCTAAAGAATATACACGGAAATAAATAAAAGAAATCACTTATGGGACTTAAACGCCCTGGGTCTATGCATACACTTAAAAGCTTAGGAGCCTATACACACTGACATGACTTACTTTACTTTTTCCAAAAGAGAGAATATGGATTAACGCTGAGATGGAATCCATATAATTACAGCAAAACAAACCAGCCAGCCCTCAGACCTCCTTCACTGCAGCAGATATAGAGCAGGGAGAGAGAGAGAGAGAGAGAGAGAGAGAGAGAGAGAGAGAGAGAGAGAGAGAGAGAGAGAGCTAATCAGATTTATCGCGGGGGTTGGCTTCATAATTATTTACTCCATTAGCTGTTAGTGGTGGACACAAAGTGCACTGGCTCGCAAAATTAGAATCCTTATCTGAACGTTCCAGAAACTTCGCCGTGCTCCTCGCTGGAGAATGTGAAAAATAATATATAATGAAAACGCCACGTGACCCGCCCGCTACCACTCCTCCGGTGTGTAACCTTTGGCTATGTGAACGGTAAATAGTTTGCATTTATATATATATAGCGCTTTACAGTATTGCCTCACATTCACCCAGTTAGGGTTAGGCGGTGTCTTGGCTCAGGGGACACCTCGACACTTAACTAAGCGGGGCCTGGGAATCGAACCAGACAGACAACCACTCTCCCCCCCCATGTGTACTGTGAATATGTATTCAATCACTGTGTACAATTGTGTAAAATATAAATGCAGTTATGACGGAACGTATTGTACATAATGTTCAATGATATGCGCCGGACTCTTTGTGTCGTTCATCCCGGACTTTTTTGGTGATATTTTAGGGGGAAATATTCACTGTTCACAGGTGAGACGACGCTCTGATGTTCCTGTAAACTGTCGATTTCGACAACGTACTGCAGAGCGTAGACGCTGAGGCAGCAGCTTTTTTCTCATCTCGTAGGGTCCAGCGCGCGCACACACACACCACACACGCGCACACACACACACTCACACACACCTCACACACACGCTGAGTGGACACTCTTTACAGTTCAAAATAAACTACACCTATACACACCATTCTCAATAACAGTCAAGTACACGTCTGTGTGTGTGTGTGTGTGTGTGTTTTTTTCCTCTCCTTCTTCTTCTTGTTCTTCTTGTTCTTGTGCTTCGTCTTCTTCTTTTCCCCTTTCCCGCCAAAAAGTAGATTAGCTCACCTCCAATGTGATTGAAGCTGAAGCAATCACAGGCAGGTCGACCCTGGAGTCCACTCCCCCACAACCGCCGTCGCCTGGCCCGGCTCGCCATCTCAACAGCAGCAACAACAGCAACAACAACAACAACAACAACAACAACGACAAGGTTCCCCCGTGTATCACGATCTACAGTAAATGGCGGGAAATTACCCGACCCAGAGGCGGTCATTTTTCCTTTGCGGGGGGGAAGGAAGACAAAATCGTCAGTCACTCTGCTCTATTTTGAGTGGATGATACCTACACACACACACACACATGTACACATACTGTATGGCACACACACACACACACACACACACACACACATGCTTGACACCTACACATGCGACCCGGGTCAGTGATTTCTAATTTGAAAAGGTTAGACAGTAAAAGATGTTCTTTATGGTGTCTTAATTGGAAGAATGCCATCAGCTAAATGCCACGTGGCACATTATTGCGTTGTGTGATGATCGAGAGAGATCTGCGTTTCCTTAATGGTTTCCATAAGTTCAATGTATTTTGCCACAATGGGAAAGCTATACTGCCCCGCAGAAGACCTTAACTTGGCACTTAAGTGTCGAACTGAGAGGAAAAATCACTTTAAAGTTTAACTGTTGCCCATCCAAAATCCCTTCAGGACCCTTATTTGAAAGTTAAGGTGTTTTGCATAATCAGGGCCAAAGGGCTGTGACTTCCATTTGATCGCACTTTGTTCATCACTTTATGAATATAATAGTGTTTAGATTAAAACATGTGGTACATAATGAGACGGTCCACTAATATAATATGAATATGAATGACAGTAAAAGTGTATAGTTTTGAGAGAGAGGTAGGCTAACTTACTAACACATTGAATCAAATATTCCCTCAGCCGTGATGTAACTATTTCACGCAACAGATTATTATCCGGAATCTTCAGACAGGAAAAAAAGGATTTCTTTCATTCACTCAAGAAAAGGGCAGCGAAACAAATCCAGTGAAGAATTGCTGTTAGTTTTGCTGCATTTCGCTTTGGCATTCCTGAAGTCAATCACCGTCTTTCACCTTTATGGCCGTAAACCAGTGGACCAGTGAACCATCTTCCAACAAAATTAATAACGACAACACATTTTCAAACTTTTTCCCATCGAACAAAACAGTGGATACTCATACTGCAAAGTTGTACACATTCATAAATGAGTGTCAGTGATTAGTTCAGGGTTGACGACGTGGGGATGATTGTGTCTGTATACTCTTATTGATTACCAGAGTATTTTAGTGCTCTTTTTAACGTGTAATTTTCGTACGACTCAATCATTTTACTTACCTGCCCGGGGACTACGGGCGGGAACATAGCAATTTGCTAATACTGGTGCATTACATCTCTCCTTGTTTTAGAAGGTTAATGTTCTTTGTACTTTGTCCCTGTTCAAATAGAAATTCATTCATTCATTCGTTGAAGTGTCAACTTGTTTTTGCTGACTAAACACACAGTATAGGTAAGATATTCAGTCAGCAAAGCAAGTTGACACTTCAATTACTTGTTTTGCTGACTGAATATCTTACCTGTATTTTTATATTTCTCCAAGGCTTACTGGAAATTTGTAAATGTGTTATTTTATTTGTATTATTCTCTTGTTTATTTCTCTCTTGTTTATTATTCTATTGCTATGCAACCTCTGGCACAAGAATTTGCTTCGGGATTAATAAAGTTTTATCTTATCTTGTCTTCGTATCGTATATCTTATTCAAGTTCTGCTAGTAAGTAGTACAGCGTAATGGTGTGTGTGGCATTTCAGTTGCCGTGAAGCCTGTGAGGAATGAGAGAGGAGTCACAGAAGAAGTGTGTTTTAAAGCAGTGAGACTTATAAATATGCGCTTCATTGCGACTCAATCCATCGTAACACTTTAGCTCGGCGTTGCGATGGCTTCTTATCCACTTATTTGACGCACAAAATCATATTCGAATCATTGCGACGATGGAGAAAAACGACGTCATATATGAATCAAAGACAAAAGTAGATTAAAACTCCTTTGGGCCGGAGCTCTTCCTCCCCCCCCCACGTCCATCTCATCAAGTCTCGATCACACAACCTCATCGGTTATACGCCCGCCGTCTGGAAAACATCGGAGATTGAGGTAAATAAGCGACGTAATCTTGCGTCTCGCGCAAAAAAGAATTATAACGCCGTGCCACGGGACGGATGAGACAAAAATGGCTTCCGCAGAAGGACAGCGCTTCGCCCGACGCCTCTCATTTACATTTTCAGCAGACAGCAGACTCCTTATATGCTTTTAAATCACCGCTTTCTATTTGTCTGTGTATCGGAAATAAATCTCTCGCCCTCCTCCCTCATCCTACGCTGTCTCTCCGTCTCCCCCATTAGGCAGCGTTGGCCGTTGAATCGTGATATAACGTACAAAATAATATCGGTTCAATTTCGTTCACGTTGTCATTGAGAAAAGTCAAAAGTCTTCGCCCTTTTTGCAGTCATGCGTTGTCATCGTTGTTGACTCGGAGTAAGAGGCACTCCTGCTCGTATCCCAGCAGCTGCTATGCAGGCAACCTAGCATTTATGAATGTCCTATTAAACCCGCAACTATGAACGCTTGAAACCTGCTCTGTTCTTATCTTTATGTGCCGCAGCGATATACTGCTCTTATATTGTCTCTTCCGACAAATGCACTCTTTGTAAGTCGCGGATTAAATCTGACTTTCAATCCATGTGGAAACTCTTGTGGACTTCTGGACCATACAGTATATTCGATTAATTAATGTCTGCATGTGTTTGCTTGTAATGA